>CAOJBK015506950.1:0-10640 GCA_948294925.1 Codiaeum variegatum
ACTAAAAGCAAACATAAAATTGAACAAAATGAAAATAATTAAAATAAATAATTTGGTATTAATCTTTAAAATTTAGAGAATATTTACCATAAATTGCTCAAGAAAATACATCCAAATTTAGGTATATCAATTACAAAGACCCAAAGGAGAAGAAGGCTGAAGAGGAGAGGAGAAGAAAAAGAGGAGGCAGTAGGTAGAGTATGGAGGGAAATGAAGAGAGCTCAAAAGGTTCGAGCAAGTCTAGGCCCAGTAGGAGAGAAGGAGATAGGGGGAAAACAAATAACTTTTAGAGAGAATGTTGGAGGAGAAGTTCTCACAGATCAAGGTCTCGAAGAAGGAAAGAAGAAGGAGAGCATGAGGTTACAAGTCATAACCCCCGAGATATTAGAGAAATAGTGAAGTAGCGTCTGGAGGAACTAGGAGGAAGAAAAAAGTTTGGAGATAGAGACTTTACCCTCCAGCTAAAATACATATTTATCATAAAGGTAGTAGAGTATCAAATGCCTATAAATTCAAGGCCCACAACATCACAAAGTAGCTTTTTGGGTAAGTCAATTTACTCGAAAGAGTAGGGGAGAAGAGGAAGACACTCCTTCAAAGAAAAGCAAAAAGAAGGGAATAGGAGGGTCAGGTAGGTCTAAAAGCACGATTTCTCAGCCGAAGGAGAAGGAGAGGGAATCTGCTAAGAGAAATTTTGATGTCATGAAGCTCACCCCCATAAATGTAAGACTGAAGTAGTCTTTAAAGCATTTTAAGACCTGACCATATGGTAAAGACCAAAGATGATATATCCTGATAAAAGGGACGAATCAAAGTTTTGCAAGTTTCATAACACTCATGGACACACCACAGATACTTGCACACACTTGATGGGAAAGAAAGAACAATTGATCAAGCAAGGTTATTTGAAGAGGTTTATGAGAGACCAATAGAACCCTGAGTCACCGGTTATTGATGATGGAACAATAAGAAGTAACAACAGAACCCTTATGGGAGATATTGCTTTTATCACTAGAGGCACTAAATAAGAAGTAACAAGTAACAATAAGGGCAATGCCATTGCCTGTAATAGAGAAACACCAGAATTTATGTTCTACAATGGCCAAAAGTAATGGGACTAAGAGGAAGGGACAATGGTGCCATGAAGGGCTGACCCAAACGTCATCAAAGCAATTATTTCCAATTATAATGTGTAAAGAATCTTAGTGGATAATGAGAGTTCGACTAACTTGTTGTCTTATGAAGCCTATTAAAAGATGGCAATATAGGAGTATGAGTTGAAAGAGCTTAGAAGCCCATTCAAGACTTTAGATAAGATTGAGATACCAACAGCAGGTTACATAAAATTTCCATTCACCATCGGAGTGGCTCCAAGGTGTATGAAGGTGATGGAGCTCTTCATAGTGGTAAAGATACCAATGGGTTATAATGTTATGATTAGAGGACCATTTCTCTATGAACGGGATGCTAACACTAGTGTTCAAAGGGAAAGAGTAAAGGTTCCTTTACCTGACGGGATTGAACTTCATATATATAGCACCCACAAGCAAGAGCCTGAGGCAAAATTTACTCGAAAGAGAAAAAGCATTGATACACATACAGACCGAGGAGGTATGTATGGTGTAGGAAGAAGAGAAGGTAATAGAGGGTCGTAGAGTCCAACCAATGAGGAAGTTGGAATCATTCCCAATAGAGGAAGAAAGGCTGAAGAGGTGATTAAAGGTCAATATAGATCTCAAATGGAAAGTCAAAGGAAAAGAGTTTTTAGCAAGCCATAAGAAGACATTCGCTTAGGACTCCTAAAAAATGCTAGGAATTAGTTCGGAGGTGATCACCCATAAGTTGAATGTGGATCCATCCTTCAATCTAATCAAGTAGAAAAAGGGGTGTTTCAGGATGAAAAGTCAAATAGTGATTGATGAGAAAGTGAGTAAGTTGATAGAAGTCGGGTTCATTCTAGAAGTTCAATATTTGGAGTAGGTAACAAATGTGGTTTTAGTGAAGAACGTGAATGGAAGTTACTGAATGTGTGTATACTTCACCGCCCTTAATAAAGAATATCTAAAAGACTCCTAACCACTGTCATTAATTGACAAGCTAGTAGATTCCAAGTGCGGTATAAGTACCTCTCCTCCTTCGATGCCAAACAAGGCTATCATCCGATTAAGATGGATCCTGAAGTCGAGGACAAGAGCGCTTTTGAACTGTACGTCGATGACCTTTGAACTAAAAAAATGAAAATGCCACCTATTAGCAGTTGGTCAATAGAATATTCAAGGATCAATTAAGGAGAAATCTAGAAGTGCATGTGGATGATATGATAATGTAGAGTAGAAGGTTCAAAGAGCACATTAAGGATTTTAGGGAAATCTTCGAAGTGATGAATCAATGTGGGATAATGCTAAACCCGGAGAAATGTGCCTTCTTCATTCAAGGAGGCAAGTTCTTTGGCTAACAGGTGAATGAGAAAGGAATTGAACCCAAATCAGACAAAGTGCAAGCTATCTTAAAGATGCCAGCACCGAAGAATGTGAAAGAAGCGCAAAAGTTGATAGGGAGGCTGGTATCTCTCAACAGGTCCATGTCGAAGGTGGCAGAGAAGTACTTAATATTCTTTTAAAAGCTAAGAAAGAATACGATCCTTGAGTGAACTGAGGATTTCCAAAAAGCCTTCAAAGAGCTTAAAGCTTACCTGAGTTTAGAACATGTGCTGAGTAGATCATTGATAGGGGAAGAGGTGCTCATCTACTTTTTAATGTCTCCATATGCGATCATAGTAATGCTAATCAGAGAGGAAATATATATTTAAAATCCAATCTATTATTTTAACAAATTCCTTTTAGGACTCAAACTCAGTTATTCTCCTATTGAGAAATTGGTTTATTCTCTCCTCTTGTCATGTAGAAAATTCAAAGTCTATCTCCAAGCTCTTTAGGGAGTAGGGGTGACATATAAACATTTGCATAAAACTAAGACCTTGAGAAGAATAATATGTTGGTCTATAGGACCTTACAACCTACAATATCACCCTTGAGTTGCTACTAAAGCACAAGCATTAGTGGATTTTATACCAAAATGTTCATTCCCAAAGGAAAGTGAAGCGGAGTGCTCAAATCAGAGAGATAAATGAGAGGTGGACTTAGAAACTGTATAGGAGCTCTATGTTGATGGAGAAAATGCTTTAAATGCTAATGGAATTAGGATCATCTTTAGAAGCAGCTCTGGAGTGCTCTTGGAGTACAGCCTAAAACTGGATTTCCTGACCATGAACAACACGATGGAATAAGAAGCTGTAGTGCAAGGGCTCAAGTTGGCTGATTTCCTGATGGTAGAAAGACTATGTATCTATAGTGACTTACAACTGGTATTGGGTCAAGTATATGGAATGTTTAAAGTAAGGAAGGAAGAAATGGTAAAGTATTTGGCGATAGTCAAACGACAGATCCAGAAGCTAGAGGAAAAGGGGGTGAAGGTAGAATACAAGAAAGTCCTGTCTCTTCAAAATTTCCAAGCAAATAGTTTGAGCAAATTAGCAGTGACACATCCCTCAGGATATCCTAACAAAGTCTTCTTGGGCTCCCTGAAAACTCCAAGCATTAACGAAGGTGAAGAGGTTCTAGAAGTGGAGTTAGAAGAGCCATGTTGGATTGATCCGATCAAAGCCTATTTGGAGAAAGGTGAGCTACCACAAGATCCAAAAGAAACAAAGAAAATTGAATGGTATAGTGCTTACTTCTCCCTCTACCATAACACCCTATATAAAAGGGTGTATTCACTTCCTTGGCTCAAATGTCTTAGACCAAGTGAAGCAGAGTTTGTCCTCTAAGTAATTCATGAAGGATCATATGGGATGCACATAGGAGGAAAAGTGATGGAGGCCAAAGCTATCCGGCAAGAATACTATTGGCCAATCATGAAGACCGATGCTAGGGCCCTAGTGAAGAAATTCCCCTCTTGTAAAAAATTTGGAAACTTGGTGAAGGCTCCAAGGACTGAATAATTTCTAATCTATAGCTCTTAGCCCTTTTCAAGTGGCAGATTGACATTGTTGGCCCATTATCAATGGCCCCTAGATAGAAGAAGTTCTCATTGGTGGCAGTTGAATATTTCACAAAGTGGGTCAATGTTGAACCATTGGCAACCATCACCACAGATAACATAATCAAGTTCATATGGAAGAGCATTATTTGCATATTTTGAATTCCCTATCAGTTCATAAGCGATAATGGGAAATAATTTGACAACACCAAGATAAGGAAACTTTGTGAAGGGATGCACATTAAAAAACATTTCTCCTCTGTTGCCCATCCTCAGACAAACTAGTGAACTGAGGTGACAAACATAACCATTATCTAAGGAATCAAGTGAAGACTAGAAGGCTATACAAAAGACTGGATAGAAGAGCTCCATCATGTGTTATAGACATAACGAACCACCCCCCAGAGAGCATACGGGAGAGACTCCCTTTGTCTTTACTATTAGAACTGAAGCGTTAATCCCTGTTGACATAGGCCTACTTATCGTAAGTATTAGAACTGATGCAGAGACTCCTTCCATCATGTGTTGGAACTGAAGCAGTAATCTTATTCCTAACTATTACCTTCCCTGAGTTAATTGATTCTATGTTCTAAGTTTAAATCTCAACTCCCATAATTTTGAAGTAAACTCTAAAATATAAGATTTAGAAGCCAGTTAAACCCTAGTTTTAAGCACGAAATCAATTAAAATATTCAATTAAAAAGATTCAAATCTATTAAATTAAATTAAGAATAATAATCCATTATAGAAATTACATCCCTAATTGTAGATTAAGGATTTAGTTACTCATATTTAAAATAACAAAATCAAAATTAAATTTAACAAATATTCCAAATATAATCTTAAATAAAATAAAACAAAGCAAAATAAAAGAGGATTAAAGTTTAAAGAAATAAAACCCTTGAAAAACTTGGAGTGAAGAAGTCTCTAATTTCCAATCTTCCAAGAATCTCCCATTATTATGGTGTGGAGGCAAGAATTTATGTATTGATGATAACTATGGAGGCTCCTTTTAATATCTTAAAATTAGGATTTTTAAGCATTTTTTAATGCCTAAAATACCCCTTTCGAACTAAAAATAGGAGGAAAAAGTTATGATTTTCAAAGGTACAATTATGTACAGCCTGTGCATCATTGCCATACAGAGCTTCTTTGCACAGACTATGTAAAATCTTTAGCACTTCTGTGCACATCTAAAAGCTCTCTTTTCCACTCTTTTTAACCTCCAGAAAGCTTCAAACTTCAACTCCAATATTTCCAGCTTTATCAATCAATCTTTAAATACCATTCTTCTCCAATTTAACCTAAAATTACTAGCAAAAACTACAAAACACTAAAAGCAAACATGAAATTGAACAAAATAAAAATAATTAAAATAAATAATTTGGTATTAATCTCTAAAATTTAGTGAATATTTACCATAAATTTCTCAATAAAATAAATCCAAATTTAGGTATATTAATTACAAAGACCCGAAGGAGAAGAAGGGTGAAGAGGAGAGGAGAAGGAAAAGCGGAGGAAGTAGGTAGAGTATGGAGGGAAATGAAGAGAGCTCAAAAGGTTCGAGTGAGTCTAGGCCTAGTGGGAGAGAAGGAGATAGGGGAGAACAAATCGCTCTTAGAGAGAATACAATAGGAGGAGAAGTTCTTAAAAATCAAGGTCTCAAAGAAGGAAAGAAGAAGGAGAGCATGAGGTTACGAGTCATAACCCTCGAGATATTAGAGAAATAGTGAAGTAGTGTCTTGAGGAACTAGGAGGAAGAAAAAAGTCGGGAGATAGAGACTTTACCCTCCAACTAAAATCCATATTTATTAAAAGGGTAGCAGAGTATCAAAAGCCTAGTAAATTCAAAGCCCACAACATCACAAAATACACTGGGTCTACGGACCCGAGAGCCAATATCTTGAACTATAGGCGTGGAGTGGAATTGAAAATAAGATATGATGAAGATTTTTATAGGGATTTCAAGGGGTCATCAAATGGGGTAGCTATGATAGCTTGAAAGAGGGAAGTATCGAGAACTTTTAGCAGTTGAAAGAGAGTATTATGAAGAAATTTGCAGCCAACATCCCCATCAAGATGCAAGCATATACCATGAAGCTTGTGAAGAAAGGCCAAGATGAGTCTTTAAGGGGCTTCTTAGCCAAGTTTAATGCTAAAGCCTTGAAAGTAATCCAGTTGGATCATGAAAGGGTAGTATAAGCCTTTCAAAAGTGTACTATGCAATGAACTTTTTCAAGAAATTTTCTAGAGATCAACCAAGAAATCTTATGGAAGTAATGACTCTAGTTTAGAAGTACATCATGAAAGATGATGCTTTTCGGGTAAGTCAATTTGCTCAAAAGAGTAGGGGAGAAAAGGAAGACACTCCTTTAAAGAAAAGTAAAAATAAAGGAATAGGAGGGTCAAGTAGCTTCAAAAGCACGATTTCTCAGCCGAAGGAGAAGGAGAGGGAATCCGCTAAGAGAAATTTTGATGTGATGAAGCTCATCCCCATAAATGTAGGACCCGAAGTACTCTTTGAAGCATTTCAAGACCTGACCATATGGCAAAGACCAAAGACGATAAGGAGATATCATGATAAAAGGGACAAATCAAAGTTTTACAAGTTCCATAACACTTATGGACACACCACAGATACTTGCACACACTTGATGAGAAAGATAGAGCAATTGATCAAACAAGGTTATTTGAAGAGGTTTATGAGAGACCAATATAACCCTGAGTCACTGGTTATGGATGATGGAATAATGGGAGATATTTCTTGTATCACTAGAGTCCCTGAATAAGAAGTAACAAGTAACAACAAGGGCAATGCCATTTTATGTTCTACAATGGCCAAAAGTAATGGGCCGAAAGGGAAGGGACAGTGGTGCCATGCAGGGATGACCCAAACGTCATCAAAGCAATTATTTCCAATTATAATGTATAAAGAATCTTAATGGATAATGAGAGTTTGGCTAACTTGTTGTCCTATGAAGCTTGTCAAAAGATGGAAATAAAGGAGTACAAGCTGAAAGAGCTTAGAAGCCCAGCCAAGACTTTGGATAAGACTGAGATACCAGTAGTGGGTTATATAAAATTGCCCTTCACCATAGGAGTGGCTCTGAGGTGTATGAAGGTTATGAAGCTCTTCATAGTGGTAAAGATACTAATGGATTATAATGTCTTGATTAGAAGACCATTTCTCTATGATCGGGATGCTGACACTAGAGTTCAAAGGGGAAGAGTAAAGATTCCTTTACTTGACGGGACTGAACTTTGCATATATAGCACCCACAAGAAAGAATCTAAAGCAAAATTTACTCGAAAGAGAAAATGCATTGATACACATCTAGACCGAGGAGGTATGTATGGTATAGGAAGAAGAGAAGGTAATAGAGGGTCATAGAGCCCAACTAGTGAGGAAGCTGGAATCATTCCCACTAAAGGAAGAAAGGCTGAAGAGGTTCTTGAAGGCCAATATAGATTAAAAAGAGAAAGTTGAAGGAAAAGGGTTCTTAGTAAGCCATAAGAAGACATTCACTTAGGACTCCTTGAAAATACTAGGAATTAGTCCGGAGGTGATCACCCATAAGTTAAATGTGGATCCGTCCTTCAAGTTGATCAAGCAAAAAAAGGGGTGTTTCAGGATGAAAAGTCAAACAGTGATTGATGAGAAAGTGAGTAAGTTGATAGAAGTCAGGTTCATTCTAGAAGTTCAATATTCTTAGTAGGTAACGAATGGTTCTAGTGGAGTAGGTGAATGGAAGTTACTGAATGTGTGTATACTTCACTACCCTTAATAAAGCATGTCTAAAAGACTCCTAACCACTTTTAATGATTGACAAACTAGTAGATTCCAAGTGGGATATAAGTACCTCTTCTCCCTCGATGCCATACAAGGCTATCATCTGATTAAGATGGATCCTAAAGTTGAGGACAAGACCGCCTTTGAACTATATGTCCATGCCCTTTGAACTAAAAAATGTAAATGCCACATATTAGAGGTTGGTCAATAGGATCTTTAAGGATCAATTAAGGACAAATCTAGAAGTGTATATGGATGACATGATAATGCAGAGTAGAAGGTTCAAAGAGCACATCAAGGATTTTATAAAAATCTTCGAAGTGATGAATTAGTGTGGGATGATGCTAAACTCAGAGAAATATTCCTTTTTCATTCAAGGAGGCAAGTTCTTTGGCTAGTAGGTGAATGAGAAAGGAGTTGAAACCAAATCAGACAAAGTGCAAGCTACCTTAGAGATGCTAGCGCCGAAGAATATGAAAGAAGCATAAAAGTTGATAGGGAGGCTAGTATATCTCAATAGGTTCATGTTGAAGGTGGAAGAGAAGTACTTATAATTCTTTCGAAAGCTAAGAAAGAATACGATCCTTAAGTGGACCGAGGATTTCTGAAAATCCTTTAAAGTGCTTAAAGCTTACTTAAGTTTAGAAGGTGTGCTGAGTAGACCATTGATAGGGGAAGAGGTGCTCATTTACTTTTCAACGTCTTCATATGCGATTATAGTAATGCTAATCAGAGAGGAAATAGAGGTTTAAAAGCCAATCTATTATTTTAGCAAAGTCTTTCAAGGACTCAAACTCAATTATTCTCCCATTTAGAAATTGGGTTATTCTCTCCTCTTGTCATGTAGAAAATTTAAAGTCTATCTCCAAACTTTTTAGGGAGTATGGGTGACAGACAAACATCTGCATAAACTTGAGACCTCTAAATGAATACTATGTTGGTCTATAGGACAATACAACCCACAGTATCACCCCTAAACTGCTACTAAAGTGCAAGCATCAGAAGATTTTATACCAAAATGTTCATTCCTAAAGAAAAGTGAAGCGGAGTGCTCAAATCAGAGAGACAAATGAGAGTTAGACTTAACAATTATATGAGAGCTCTATGTTGATGGAAAAAATTCACAAAATGCTAATGGAATTAAGATCATCCTTAGAAGCAGCTCTAGAGTGCTCCTGGAGTACACCCTAAAACTGGATTTCCTGACCACAAACAACATGGTGGAATAAGAAGCCATAGTGCAAGGGCTCAAGTTTACTAATTTCCTGATGGTAGAAAGACTATACATCTATAATGACTGACAACATGTATTGGGTTAAGTAGATGGAATGTTTAAAGCAAGGAAGGAAGAAATGGCAAAGTACTGGGCAATAGTCAAACGACAGATCCAGAAGCTAGAGGAAAAGGGGGTAAAGGTAGAATATAGGAAAGTCCTGATGCTTAAAATTTCCAAGTAGACAGTTTGAGAAAATTAGTGGTGACACATCCCTCAGGATATCCTAACAAAGTCTTCTTGGGTTCCCTAAAAACTCCAAGCATTGACGAAGGTGAAGAGGTTCTAGAAGTGGAGTTAGAAGAGCAATATTGGATTGATCTGAACAAAGCCTATTTTGAAGAAAGGTGAGCTACCACAAGAGTTGAAAGAAACCAAGAAAATCAAATGATGTAGTGCTTACTTCTCCCTCTACCATAACACCCTGTATAAAAGGGCATATTTGCTTCCTTGGCTCAAATGTCTTAGACCAAGTGAAGCATAGTTTGTCCTCTAAGAGATTCACGAAGGATCATGTGAGAAGCACATAGAAGGAAAAGGGATGGAGGCCAAAGCTATTCGGCAAGAATACTACTAGCTAATCATGAAGACAGATGCAAGGGCCCTAGTGAAGAAATGCCTCTCTTGTAAAAAATTTGCAAACTTAGTGAAGGCTCTAAGGACTAAACAATTTCTAATATATAGCTCTTGGGCCTTCAGCAAGTGGGGGATTGACATTGTTGGCCCATTATCAATGGCCCCTAGATAGAAGAAGTTCTCATTGGTAGCAGTTGAATATTTCAAAAAGTGGGTCAATGTTGAACCATTGGCAACCATCATCACAGATAACATAATCAAATTCATCTAGAAGTGCATTATTTGCATATTTGGAATTCCCTATGAGTTCATAAGCAATAATGGGAAGCAATTTGACAACACCAAGATTAGGAAACTCTGTGAAGGGATGAACATTAAACAACATTTCTCCTCTATTGCTCACCCTCAGACAAATGGGCCGATTGAGGTGATAAACAAAACCTTTCTCTAAGAGATCAAGTGAAGACTAGAAGGCTATACAAAGGAATGGATAGAAGAGCTCCATCATGAGCTATAAACATACCAAACCACCCCTAGAGAGTATACGGGAGAGACTCCCTTTGCCTTGACTATTAGAACTGAAGCAGTAATCTCTATTGACATAGGCCTACTAAATGGAAGGGTCTTCTACTATGATGTCAAAGAGAATGGCGAGCTATGAATGATTGACTTAGACTTGTTAAAGGAACTTCTAGAAGAGATAATCATTCGAGTTGTAGCATACAAGAATAGAGCGACTAATAATTTCAACAAAAAAGTCAAAGCTAGGAAGTTTGATGTAGGAATCCTGGTAATGAGGAGTCTCAAAGTCACTAGTTCAATAGAAGGAGTTGGAAAGCTAGCACCAATATGGGAAGGTCCCTTCAGAATCCAACAAGTCATAGGACTAGGTACCTATGAGCTATGATAACTAGCAAATTATACATTATTTTCTCTCATGTTCTTTATTATTTTACTTGTTAA
>CAOJBK015508211.1:0-10325 GCA_948294925.1 Codiaeum variegatum
ATATTGTTTCTACTCTTTTATTTATATAATAATTTATATATCATATATATAAATATATTATATTTTAAATATATAATTATATATATATATATATATATATATATATATATATATATATATATATATATATATATATATATATATAAACTTTAAAAAATATTATTTTATGATAAATTTTATTTAATTGATATGTTAGTTGTAGTTTTTACCAAAGAATTTAACAAAAGCTAGTGCAACGCGCGAGAATGCATCTAGTTTAACATTAAAAGTACACCTTTTAATTAGAGTATTTTGTATATGATATGATTAATTATGGTTGGTTGGTCCATAATTTGACATTATGAACAAATTCATCTTAGATTTTTTTTTTCCCAAAATGATGTATTATATTAATTCGAATCATTTTTTTTCACCAAATCATATGGATTGGCTATTCATAATCAAAAGTCAGGTAAGGCAGTACAAATGAAGGAGTTCTATGCTCCCAACATACAAAATTTAATCCAAAAACAGTGACAGGTGCTAAGTGATCTATTATTGCATTGGCATAATGCCTTACAATTGAAAATTCTACATGATCTAATCGACGTTGTAATAATTTACAATTTGAAATGAGAAAATAAAAAGTAGATTGGTATTCAGCAACATCAAAAAGAGCATCATAGACGATTTCAGAACCCATCTCAACAATTACTTTGTTCAAAATTTGCTTTTTTATTATTATTATATTTTCACCGCTTCTATACGACGTCATTTACAATCAACCAGAAAATTTTGCTTGTTCTATTGCCAATAGTAGTTAGCGTATCATCCTAGTAGTTATCAACTAAAATATTGGTTCCATCCTCATCTGCTTGACGGTTATTTTCAACCCCTTATTGTTGCTGCTACGACAAAGTCAGTTGTTACTTTTTCAGCAAGCGTCCTCAACCAATTTCTGTACAACTATTCTGCCATTTTAGCATCATATCGACAAAAGTTTTGTGCAAAACATTTCGAAGTGCACAAAGATGAGAAATCTTTATTCTTAAAAAATTTTGTGATGGTGATACTCTTGACCGGTTGTTCTTCTAGAGAAATCTTTCTATACGACTTCTCCATATTCTCCATGACAAAAGAGAAAGATGGAAGTAATAGAAAGAAAAAGGAAAAAGGAGATAATTTAAAAAGTAAACTTGTACAAAGAAGAGACAAACATACTTGTACTAGACGAGACACACAAATACTCGCACATGGATGAGACTTTAATTGATAAAAAATTGACAAGCATATACTCGTACTAGAAGAGACATACATATACTCACACATGGACGTGACTTTAATTGATAAAAAATTGACAAGCATGGAGTTAATTGTGCGCCAAAAACAGACAAAGAAATAGAGGTGAGGCTGTAATTTGCAATTGTACAGCCTTGAATTTCAGACTAGTTAATTAATCACATTTTCTCAATATTTTAAAAAATCCAATCTTAATCTCAAATCAAAATTTCGTAATACAATAATTGGATTGACACCAATCCAAAACTAATTAAAAATCAAGAAAAAAAATTATGATTAATTAACCAGATTTTGAATATGAATTACCGACCTTTATAGATAATATATAAAAAGAAAAGATTGATCGCTCCACGAACCGATCAAATCCAACAAGTCAAAATTGAAAGAGGTTTCAAGCATGCTGACCGACTCACTAAAAGAAGAGAAAGTAAACTTGTTTCACTCCTCCATCGCCTTACAATTTTAATCATTAAGAATACTTAATGATTAAAAATAATTGCCTGTAAATAGTAGGCTTGTTCATTTGTTAACATACGCCGAAATTGAGAGGGAGAGAGAGTATTGGTCAGTGAGAGATAGAGAGAGAAATTTCCTTAGAAGAGAAAAATATAGAGAATGTTTTCTTTTATTTTTAGAGAGAGATTAAAAATTGTTCCCTCCTAATCATAGAGAGAGGGTTGCAACTCCTATTAATTTTTCTTAATAAATTCTTCTATTCTTGCCTATGGTTTTTTCCCAATTTGTTTGGGATTTTTCACATAAAACCAGTGTGTTCAATTTCTTCAATTTATTTGTTCAATCTATTTTAGTTACAATTTACTATATCAATGCACTACACAATCCTAATTTTTTCCCCAACAAGTGGTATCGGAGTCTAGTCGTGATGAATTATGATCGAAGTAATGGCGGCAAAATTCAAAATTGATAAATTTAATGAGAGTAATTTCTCACTATGGAAATTGAAGATAAAGGCAATATTGAAAAAAGATAATTGCCTAGCGGCCATCAGTGAGAGGCCGAAAGAATTAACAGATGACAATAAGTGGAATGACATGGACAAGAATGTTGTTGTAGACCTCCATCTGGCATTAGCAGATGAGGTATTGTCAGGTTTATAAGAAAAAAAATGATAAAGGAGATCTGGGATCACCTCACCAAATTTTACGAGGTCAAATCACTCTAGAAGAAAATTTTCCTTAAGAGGAAGTTGTACACTCTTCGGATGTTGGAATCCATTTCGGTGATAGAGCACTTAAATACTCTAAATACTTTATTCTCTTAACTTAAATTGTTGGGATATAAAGTATAGCCAAGTGACCGTGCTAAACTACTATTCTAAAGTCTACCAGATTCATATGATCTGCTCATCGTCAACCTAACAAATGATATTCTCACAAATTTTCTAGTCTTTGATGATGTTGCAGCTGCAGTTCTTGAAGAAGAAAGTCGGCGCAAGAATAAGGAAGACAGGGTGGCAAGTCCCCAACAAGTGAAGGCCTAGGTTATTATGAGATGGAGATCAATGGAACGTGACTCTAGTGGGAGTCAGGGTCATGGTAGATCAAAATCAAAGAGTATGATGAATATAAAGTGATACCATTGTGGAAAAAAGGATCACTTGAAGAAAGATTGTTGGAAATTGAAAAATTCTAATCCTCAAGAAAATGTTGCTAGTACCTTGAATGACGACAATACTTTAGCTGTGAAGCAGCGACAACTAGTATTCATAAACAGAATTTTTTTATGTGTGGTGTCTTGATTCAGTAGCTAATTGGCATATGACCTCTAGAAGAGAATAGTTTTCTCATCACAAACCTATCTCAGGAGGATTTGTAAATGCTATTAAGGATCAAGATTTAAAGATTTTCGGAATTGGAGCCATCAAGATAAAGATGTAAGATGGGACAATTCACATTGTTGAAGATGTAAGACATGTGGAGGGTGAAAAGAAAAATCTATTCTCTAGTGGATAGTTAGATGATCTTAGGTATAGGATTGACATCCAAAACGGGATTATCAAAGTAATTCGTGGCACGCTTGTACTTATGAAGGGACAAAAACTAGCTGCGAACTTGTATATGCTAATGGGCGAGAGTGCACAGGAGGCAGAAGCTTCAGTTGCTTCAAGTGGTTCAAGTGAAAGATTAGCAATGATATGGCATTGCAAACTTGGGCATATGTCAGAACAAGAAATGAAAATTCTAGATAAGCAAAATCTACATCCAAGTCTCACAAAGGTATCTTTACCTTTTATGAACATTGTGTTATAAGTAAGCAGCACCATGTGAAGTTTAACACATCTAATTCTAGAAGAAAAAAAATATTCTAGAATTGATTCACTCTAATGCGTAGAAAGCATCTATTCTATCCTTAGGAGGATCAAGTTACTTTATGTCCTTTATTGATAATTATTCCAATAGATGTTCGGTGTATTTTATTACGAGGAAAAGTGATGTGTTTGAAGTCTTCAAAGTGCGGGTGGAACTTGATTCTGGAAAGAAGATCAAGTGTTTGAGTACAGACAATGGAGGTGAATATACAAGTGGAGAATTTAATAAATTATGTTACCAAGAATACATCAAAAGATAGTTCACTATGGCATACACTCCTCAACAAAAGGGAGTGACAAAATGGATGAACAGAACCTTGTTAGAAAGAATAAGGGCAATGTTGGAAGCTACAGGTCTACCACAGTCATTTTAGACAGAAGCAGTCAACACCACCTATTATGTGATAAATTGGGCACCATCAACTACAATTGAGTTGAAGTCACCGATGGAGATGTGGACTAGTAAGCCTATTGATTACTCAAACCTCCATATGTTTGGATGTCTTGCATATGTTATGTATAATGCCTAGGAAACTATGAAGCTGGATCCAAAATCCAGGAAATGCATATTTCTAAAATATGCAGAAGGAGTCAAGGGGTATCGCTTATGGGATCCCACTACCCATAAGATTGTCATCAGTATAGATGTGACATTTGTAGAAGATAAGAAGTAAGAAGAAGGTGATAGTTGAATGGCGAATATGGAGTCACTCAGCAGAAGCAAAAATTGAAATTTCACCACTGTCCAGTAACACTGTTGGACAGAGTGCTGCTGGACAACAGCTCCAGCAGCTCTGTCCAGTGGCACTGCTGGACCGAAAGCTACTGGATAGCAGCTCTGTCCAACGTGAAATTTATTTTGCAAAAATCCGATTTTACTCGAATTTTAGTTTTCAAAACTTTTTGAAATATTTACCATGCCAAAACACTTTTGACATAATTGGGTTTATATATTCATTAAACTCTTTAACAAATTACTAAATCCTAAGATGGACCCATATTCAACATCAATGATCTTTTCAATTATTGTGCAAAATACAATAGAAACAAAGAAGGGTTAAAACGTATGAATACTTCTCGCCCTCATTCATTAAGCTCCCTAAATGTGAAGCCTATAGCTTAAGACATACAGAGCTTTTCCCAAAAGCTTGTTCTCTAACTCTTTTCAAGAAGCTTGAATCCTTCTCTCATTGGAATCACCCAAATGCTTGATTCTAACTTCTTTACTTAAGAACTTGAGACTTTGAGAATTTCTTTGGACTTGATGCTCCATCACACTCCCTTCCCAAGGGTTATTGAAAAAAAGTTTTAGATTCAAGAAGTATTCTTCAATCTAAACTTCCTCTCAAAAATTTGGTGTTAATTTGAGCTTTCTATCTCTAACACTTAGAGAGCTTCTCTCTCTAAACTATTGGAGAAGAAGACGAACAGTGAATATGAAACTTATCATCTTAGGCAAAAGATGGCAGTCACTTTATTTAAATACCCACATGCATCATCATTTAATCTCACCTAACATAAAGCAAGATGAGTGATGGAGATGGGTAACATGTGCTAACACCCCATTGGCTCAAATTGACTAATAATTAGTCAATAAGTCAATGTAATTAGCACATGAAATTAGGAGGAATCATCTTTTCCAAATAATTAATCACATCTCATGTAATTAATTGTCATCTTAGTCTAAAGTCATTTCAATTAGTCATACCCATTTGTATCTCATAAAAACTAAGACATAATTGAAAATTTCCTTTTGTGAATTGAACATCAAGATATTCTAGGATCCCTGTAAATTTAATTACATGTTCAATTCTATCATCATTAACAATTAATTAAACTCTTTAATTAATTATTAATATGATGCATACAAGCTAATGGGAATCACCATTTGGTATGTGACTTACTAGGTTCATGTTCTAATTGGCAAAGGGATAAAGAAAACTTTTTTCTTCTCACCAAGTGTGTTAACCTAATTCCACACTTAGTCTCATACGTCGTGAGTGACGTCTAGCATAACATATCATGACTACCCAATTAGAAATGAATGTTAGTGATCATATCCTTGACATAAACATGGACCTCTCGATCATAATTACCATGCACTCAAATCCCTTCATTACAGATTCTTGATCTCAGCTAGGGTCATGGAGGAAGTCAAACCCTATGTGCTAGATCTTATGACTTCTATACAGTATGAGTTCTCGATAAACTAGTTCCAACTAGAAACTCTTTCCAGTGACTCGTATCCACTCTGATCAAAGATTTGCATATCAAGAACAACCAGAAGTCATAGGATTCCTTCATTGGTTACCCAAGTTAATGAATTCTTTCTTGGTTAAACACTTATCCCAATATACCATAGATTATGGCCACCTCATGCCATATACCAATATGTGACTAGCATCGGTATATAAGCAGTAACAAATCATAGCCTCCAATATGTCAGATAACATGTCACCTCAAGTCTAAGGATTATATGCACAATTATAATCTAGATGATGCGATATTGACTGGTAGGTAACGACCCATGTATCCATCATCTAACATTACTGTTCAACTTACTCATCTCATGAGTGCTCACATGTTATCATGACATCACATGTCTGTAGCATGAGACTCACTACCTCTATACCAATAAGTATCTCATACTTATCATGGATGAAAATAGAGGTGATGGTCTTCCGGATTAATGGCGTCCCTACCAATAATCCTATGACCATGAACAACCTTTAAAGCATTTGTTAAAAAGGCAATTTGTCATTCATATTGTCAAACTCTTTGAGAATAAATTCCCTATAGAATACTTAAGGGACATATATACGTTCAATACTAGGAATATATCCACTAAAGAACATATATACTAAAGCTAGTAAGGTTTTCATTTATATTCACATGTTGAGTATAAGCTCTAGGACATACACTACTAATAATAGTAACATTACAAAAGAAGACTCAGTGACTACAAAAACACAAGTAAAAAAAGAGTTTCAATAAAAAGATTTTTAAGCAACACCTGAACACGATGAGCAAGAACCAGTTGAGTCTGAAGTCGAAAAAGTTTCATGGTCGACTCGTGAAAGAAAAACACCATCTTGGTATTCTGATTATATTATGGAAAGCAATGTTGCGTGCTACTTTCTAACCAAGGATGGGGAACCATCAACTCTCTAAGAGGCAATGACTAGCTCAGATGTATCTCAGTGGATGGTAGCAATGCAAGAAGAAATGGAAGCTCTACTTAAGAATTAGATTTGGGAACTTATGTTGTTACCACAATGAAGGAAACCTATTAGCAATAAATGGGTTTACAAGATCAAGCGTAATAGCAATGATCAAGTGGAGTAGTATCGTGCTAGATTGGTGGTGAAAAGGTATGCTAAAAAAGAAGGCATAGACTTCAATGAAATATTTCCCCTTGTTGTTCATCTTACTACAATCAAAGTAATCTTGGCAATGTGTGCTACATTTGACCTACATCTAGAGCAGCTAGTTATAAAAACTACTTTTCTTCATGGAGATCTTTAAGAAGAGATCTATATGCTCCAACCAGAAGGATATGAAGAACATGGTAAAGAGAACTTGGTTTGTAGGTTGAACAAATCTCTATATGGCTTAAAACAGACACCAAAGTGTTGGTATAAGAGATTTGATTCCTTCATCATGAGCCTTGGATACAATAGACTCAATGTAGACCCTTGTGTATACTTCAAGAGGTTTGGTGAAAATGATTTCATTATCTTTACTATTGTATGTTGATGACATATTGGTAATAGGCCTCAACAAAGATCATATTCAAGAATTAAAGGCACAATTGGCTAAGGAGTTTAAAATGAAGGACTTGGGACCAACAAACAAGATTCTATGGATGCAAATTCAGCGAGACAGAAATAGAAGGAAGATCTGGCTAGTTCAGAAAAACTATTTAAAGAAAATCTTGCGGAGCTTCAATATGTAAGATTGTAAGCTAGTTTCTACCCCACTTGTTGCTAATTTCAAGTTGTCCTCTAGTATGAGTCCTAACAGTGAAACAGAGAGGGTAGAGATGTCTCGAGTAACATATGTTCTCTATTATTTGTACCACACCAGAAATTGCACATGTAGTGGGATTTGTGAATCGGTACATGGCAAATCCTAATAAAGAGCATTAGAATGTTGTTAAGAGGATCCTGAGATACATCAAGGGAACCTCAAATGTTGCATTATGTTATGAAGGATCATATTTTCTTGTTAAAGGATATGTCGACTTAGATTATGTAGGTGACATGGATTAAAGCAAATCAAATACATGTTATGTGTTTGCACTTGCTACTAGGTATTAAAACTGCAGTCAGTTGTGGCTACATCAATAATAGAAGCAGAATATGTGGCAACTACACAAGCCAGTAAAGAAGCAGCACGGTTGAAGATGTTGTTGGAGGAACTCAGGCACAAACAAGAGAAAGTTTCTCTGTTTAGTGATAGTTAGAGTACCTTGCATCTTGCGAGGAATCCAGCTTTCCATTCAAAGACCAAACACATACGAGATCAATATCAATTCGTTCGAGAGAAAGTGGATGAAGGAACTATTGATTTGCAAAAAAAAATCCATACCAAAAACAATCTAGCAGATTTTTTGATAAAGGCAATCAACAATGACAAGCTTATATAGTGTCGAACCTCCTATGGCCTGATAAAGATATGAGCAACATGAAAAAGACAAGATAGAAAGAATGATATAAAGATGTGATTGATTCTCAATCAAGTGGGAGATTATTGACCGACTCATTAAAAAAACAAGAGGAGAAAACCAACTTATTTCACTTCTTCATTGTCTCACAATTCTTAATCATTAAGAATACTTAATTATTAAGAACAATTCTTTGTAAATAATAGGCTTGTTCATTTGTTAACACACACCAAAATTGAGAGGGAGAGAGAGAATTGGTTGGTTAGTGAGGTGAGAGAGAAATTTTTTTAAGGGAGAAAAATATAAAAAGTGTTTAGATTAAAAATTGTTATCTCCTCATAGTAAAGATAGAGTTGCAACTCTTATTAATTTTTCTTAATAGATTCTTCTATTTTTATCTTTGATTTTTTTTTCAATTTGTTTAGAATTTTTCATATAACATATGTGTTTTTAATTTTTTCAATCAATTAATTTTTTCAGTCTATTTTAGTTATAATTTATTCTATCCTATCACTACAAAGTTTTAATTTTTTTTCTGAACAAAACGTACGGGTCTCCTAGGGGCCTAGAAAATCCAACTGTCTTGTTAATTTTAGATATATATATATATATATATATATATATTTTTGAAACTTATAAAATTGGAGACTTATCAATTTAATTCGAATCATTAATCAACAGTCTCTCCTAGAATGGAGGATGATTTCCCTATCCATTTACAAAATCAAAACTCAATATTTTTAATCAGTTCTTGAACTACTGATTAAGAGATTAAGAGACGTTATAATTATTATTTAAAAAAACAAAAGTTTGAACAATATATCCGTATGTTTTTTTTATATATATAATGCAAAAATATATCCGTTTGTCTTGCCACAAGAAGAAAATAAAAAATCCATAATTTGGCAAAAAATAAAAAATAAAAAATCCATAGAGCGGGCCAGATCTTTAATTACGAGTGCTTAGATGAAACCAGCGTGTTGAAGTCAAAAAGGCTACTGCTCACTTTCACTACCATATCGTCCCGATAAAATTGAATTATTAGAACGAAAACTTAAAAATAACTATAAATTCACAACTTATATTTACCAATCCAATCAACAAATGAACTGAAAAAACAATAATCTTTCGCCAGAAAATACATACTAAGACGATGGACGGCAACGGATCTTACGAATCGGAAGGAGTCAACGGCTTTGATGAGACTGAGAACAAACGGAATCGCCGGAAGGAGGAAGCTCTATATGACGTGCTTCATCGTATGATGGCTACGGTATTGGTGCCGGATTCTGGTAGTAGCGCTGCATCGGCGCCTATGTTGAAGCGGATCAAGATCTCTGTCTCCGAAAACGGTCCTCTTCTTAAGGATGCTACTACAAACACTGGACGGAAAATTATTCTCTGGACTCGCCGTGGCAGTGGTCTCCGGGCACTCCTCGTGATCTCCGTAAGTGCCGGTGTTTGATATTTCTAATTTGAAAATTTTCCTTTAATTTTATTCACAAATAGGCTTTGATTTTTTTTTTTGGAAAAATATTCATTGATTTTGTTTAATTGAAATTGCACAATTTATGTTTTATTATGCTGTAGTTTGTGTTGAAAATGTGCATAGATGCGGTGATATAAAACAGTGACCTATATCATAGCAGCAGCTATAGTACTGATTGTGGGATTAGAGTTTTGCATGTGTAAAAAAATATTTTGATGCGAAATTGTACTTAATTGATTGCTCCTCATGGTTTGTGGATCAATTATTCATTAAATTGTTGCAGTACTAGGGTCATCTTTATGGTATCAAGTGATGATTCATTCATTTCATTGTGCATTTGATATAGTATGATTATCTTTTTAGAATGATTGGAGGAGAAATCTTTTTAAGCATCTAACAACTGAAATAAATGGTCAATGGTACGCAGTGCTCCACAGCGTTTGTAACAGCGTGTTAGAAAAACTATGATTTGAAAATTTTATTTTTTCTACTTCATGTTAAGTTTTCATTGCTTTGTATCATATCAAGTATAGAATCATGTTTTCTAAATATCTTGATTGTTT
>CAOJBK015510186.1:0-11951 GCA_948294925.1 Codiaeum variegatum
TGCTTAACCCTATGCCCATTTACTTTAAATTTCTCAATGGTCATAGAGTTAAGAAATTCGGGAAAACATGAGTCATAATGAAAGGACCACTCCATTGTGATTTAAGTTTACCCAGAAATAAATGCACATGGGAGTTAAAAAGTAGGACTTTCATACCTGGTTTGAAATACTTTTGAACAAGCTTACTATCATAAATGATCGTGGTCTTTTCCTTGTAAATATTTGAGCTCTTATAAGCCTCATTTCAGAGCTCATCCAACTAAAAGATTTATAGCATCCTTTTTTCCTTGGCTTTGTCCATGTCCAAGTTTAAGGCCTTGATGGCCCAATAAGCCTTATGCTTTAATTCAACCGGCAAATGGCATGTTTTGCCAAAAACCAATTGAAATGGACTCATTCCCAAAGGAGTCTTGTATGCCATCCCATAAGCCTATAATGCCTCAATAAGGTGACTCGCCCAATCTTTCCTTAATGAGTTCATTGTCTTCTCCAAAATCCCCTTTAGTTGCTTGTTTAAAGTTTCAAATTGTCCTGATATTTGTGGTTGATAGGGAGTATCCATTTTGTGCTGTGCTCAATGTTTTTGTATTAACTTCTTAAAGAGATTATTGCAAAAGTGGCTCCCCCCATCACTAACAATGACCCGTAGTGTGCAATACCTACTAAGAATGAAATCCATCACAAATTTCACCATAATATCAACATCGTTAAATCCATCACAAATTTCACCATAATATCAACATCGTTAGTTTGGGTAGAAATTGCTTCCAGCTATTTGGAAACATAATTAACACCAACAAAGATATATTAAAAACTAAAGGAAATTAGGAACGGTCCCATAAAATCAATTCCCTAAGCATCGAAGATCTCAACCACAATAAAATTGGTTAAGGACATCTCATTTCTCTTACCTATGTTGCCTCTCTTTGGCATTGATCACATTGCTTGCAATAAACGTGTGAATCTTTGAAAAGACTAGGACAAAACAACCCACTTTGGAGGACTTTTTCATCTATTTTCTTTCTTCCAAAGTGTTTTCCACAATACAAATTATGGCAAAATTGAAACACACTTACCTACTCATCCTTCGAAACACACCTGCGGACGATCTCATCTTTGCAAATCATGAACAAATAAAGCTCATCCCAAAAATAATATTTGCAAATATGTAAGAATTGTTTCTTTTCTTGAAACGGTAAATCAGTTCACAAAATACCACATGTAAGATAATTTGCAATATCAGCATTTCATGAACTTTATGATATTGCAAATAATTGTTCATCGAGAAATGCTTCCAAGTCTTTGGTAGTATTACTCAATGCAAGCTCATTCTCATATAAAAAGGGTAATCTAGATAAGTGGTCAGCAACCACATTGTCACTCCCCTTTCTATCTTTAATTTCACAATCAAACTCTTACAAGAGTACTACCCACCTAATAAGACATGTCTTAGCATGTTGTCTAGTCAAAAGATATTTTAGAGCATAATGATTAGTTGCATAATGACCTTAGAACCAACCAAATATGACCAAAACTTATCTAATGCAAAAACAACAGTAAGCATTTCTTTCTCAATGGTGGTGTAATTCAATTGAGGGCTAATAAAGGTCAAACTAGCATAATAGATGACTCTTAAGAACTTATAAATCCTTTGGCCCAAAACAACCCCTAAAGCATAGTTAGATGCATCACACATCAACTGAATGGTAATGACCAATCGGGGGCTACAATAATTAGTGTAGTGGTATGTTTTTCTTCCAGGGTATGGAAGGCTTCAATGCACTTTTCATTAAACTCAAAAAGGACATTTTTTCCCAATAGTCTGCATAAAGGTTGACTAATTTTAAATAAATCCTTAATGAATCGCCTATAAAAACCGGCATGCCCTTAGAAACTTCCCGCTCCCTTCACAGATGTAGGAAGAGGTAAGTTAGCAATGAGATCTATTTTTGCCTTATCAACCTCCATACCCTTACTTGACACAAAATGACCCAATACAATGTCATGATCAACTATAAAATGACTTTTCTTTCAACTCAAAGTGAGATTGCACTCAATACATCATTCAAGCACAGAAATCAATTTATTGAGGCAATCATCAAAATAATTACCAAAAATAGAAAAGTCATCCATAAATACTTCAATAAAGTCATCAATCATGTCAAAAAATACTGACATCATACACCACTGAAATGTTGCCGGAGAACTGCACAAGCCAAACGATATCTGTCTGAATGCAAATGTCCCAAAAGGACATGTAAAGGTAGTTTTGGCTTGATCCTTTGGAGCTATGGCCACTTGATAAAAACTTGAAAGATCATCAAGAAAACAATAGTATGCACGACTAGCTAATTTATCTAACATTTGATCGATGAACGGTAAAGGAAAATGATCTTTTTTGGTAATATTATTAAGTTTCCTATAATCACCCCATCACACAGTAGAAAATTTGACCTTTCACAGCTCGATATTGTTTTAGCTGATTTCTTGAAGCGTATTAGAACCAAGTATAAAACTGGCTCATGTCGACAACAATGTGAACCGTGTCGTACATTTGTTAGCTAAACATTCTGGGATCCAATGATGTAGAATGGATTAGTTCTTTACCGTTGTTTGCGTACGACTCATATTGTAGACTTGATGCATTCTAATTATTTAATAAAGTAGCATTTGGTTCTAAATTATAAATTGTACAACTTAAAATTTAATTTCTTAAAAACCAATTAAATTAAAATTAATAAAAATTCATATCATATAAAAAAAATATAAATAAATCGGGCAAGTAAGAAGTTTGTCCATATATATTTCACTTATTTGCTTGCAACAAAGAAAGACAAGATAATTTCTACCACAATACATTTACAACAAACTTCGTTACCGTTTTAAGCCAGTAAAATCAATCTATTAAAATTAATGTTAGACGAAACGATCTACAATATGTCATTTACTGCCCTCAAATTCAATGCTGAAATTACTCTAGTTTCCTAATTTTGCAGACATTGACATACTAACATGATTAGCTCCAGGCTTCAGTGATGAGTACTTGCACAATGTCAAGTGCTTCCATCTAGTAGCAAAGGACCACTTCGCCAACGCCTCTTTTTTGACATAACCTGAAAATGCAGGCATTGTTATCATTAAAACAACCCATTAACTATAACTATAAATAAATTATGTAATATGTATACATACATTAGATGATAGAGGGGGCAATGAGGCTCGGCGAGCAGCCTTTCCAGGTTCGGTTAATTGTCTAATCTCTTGAATCTGACTAGTTATATCTTCCAAAATTTGCAGCTCAATTTTTTCTCTTTCTTTGTTCTCTTTACTGAATTTTAACTTCTCTCTTCCCTCTTGCACAATTTTTAGCTTTTCTCTAAGCCAAGAAATTTCATTATCAATTTTAAACCTTTCAGCATCAAATGCAGACATTGATTTTCTTCTCATATCAGAAAGTATAGCTTTACTCTTTGAACTACCAGTGGGAGGTAATCCCATTGAAATGCTTGGACTTTTTGATGTTTTTGCACTGTTGTTTGATGTAGCTGCAATATTCGTCGAAAACTGTTTGTTTTTCTCACCCATGACTTGTTTATACACACTAAGTTGATCATCGATGACATGAACATCATGAATATCACATTCACTTTCTTTATCAATAGATTTTTGCTTATGCAAATTATTCCTTGCATTGATTTCCAGATTTGAAGAGTTATGATCTAGGCTCGAATTTGGCAATGGTTCTTTCAATTGTTCGTCCTGTGCCTTTTCCTCCTCCTTATCAATGTAGCCACTACTAGGCAGAGGTGGCATCAAACTTGAATCATCATCCCTTGAACATAACATGGATTCGCCTTTTGTGGCTGCAGCCATACCAAACATATCAGTTTCGAATTGTTCATTCCCCAAAATGATTTGCCTATAGGCTTCAACTTCCTTTTCTAAGTAATACTTTTCCCTTTCTCTCCTAACAAGAATTTCTTTAAGAATGTTCATTTCTTCAGCATCATACTCATATTTCTCTTCAACTATCCTCTGACATTGTCTTGCTTCCATTTCTATCACCGCCTTTTCCTCTTGCAATCGAAATATCATAGCCATAGCCTCATCTGCAGCAGTAGCAGCAGCACTCCTTTCTTTCTCTAGTTCAATATACAAAATAGCTCTCGCCTCGTGCTCTTCTTCTAATGCTTGTTCCAATAGCCTAATTGTATTTTTAGCATTCCCATCTAAATCTTGATCCACATGCAAATTTAGATCATCAACAAATGGTGCATTTTCCTCTACAGGTTCGTTCTCATCAACAGATTCATTTAATTCAGACTCATGGGAAAATTTTCGCTTCGAACCAACATCTACCAAACCTTCTTTTCTATCTAAAATTTCATAAACATGGCATCAATAGTATTATAAAAATAATGAAAAACACAAACATAACAAAAAAAAAAAAACTGAAGATATTACCTTGAAAATTAATAGGATCCTTAATATTACTAATACTAGCAGGAGCTGATCTTGGAGTTTCTTCTGCATTATCCGAATATAAAGATTTAAAAGATGAAACCCAAGATAACTTTCCATTATGATCAATACCGCATTTTCTGCGACGCCTAAGGCCATTTCTTGATCTATGGCGACTAACCCATTTTCCTTTGAATTCAAATTTCCCATCTTTAACATCAGGCAAGTTCATTGAACCTATTACAAAACCTTTGTCTTTCATTTTAGCCAAATCCCCATTTGTAAAAATATTTTCTGGTCTTCTTTCTGAAGATGAGATACATGAGGCCTCACCTTCTGATCCAACACCCTCTTTTTTATTATCATTATTCCTTTCATTTTCTAAATTCCAATGTGAATTATCAAAAGGGAATTTAGTTCTAACAGAGGAAATTTTTTGACAAGGGAAATCAAGTAATTCTTTTTGCAAACAGGAATTGTTTGGAATACCAAAAAAGCCATTGCAAGGACATGGTAAGTTCAATCCAAATAATGATAGAAATTTAGAGGCAAAATAAGCAACAGAAGCTGCACAAAGGACAAGGAAAGTAATTGAAAGATCCAGAAATGCACCCACTAGACCACTAAATGTCCATTTACGTATAGCATGGCAAGTCATATTTTTGTTTTCTGGGAAAATTGAACTAATTATTCCTCTGTTTGGTTGCTGAGAAAATCTTAAGGAAGAAAGAATAATTTTTGCATCTGTCATCTCACTGCAACCTTTAGTTTTGGACGGTTGTGAACAAATTTTTGGGCAAGATGTACGTGGACACACATTCCTTAATTTTTGGAAAAGATCAGAAATTCTCAAGTACTGTTTCCTCAGAAAAAAAGGAAAATACAATTTATAAGATATATTTCGATTTTTAAAATATAAATTTATAGAACTAATTTTAAAATTTCCGTACAAGTATTAATTTCTTTAGCATTTTATCCAATCCAAGGGATACATTTCTATTCAATTTTACGTCTAAATTAAAAATAAATAATAATAATTGCATGTTTACTTCATAAATCAAGAAATGAATATATTTTACCTTTTTGGATTTGTTTTTTTTATAAATATACATTTGCTTAATATATTTTTGGGGTACAAATCTAGGGTATATTTTTGTAAATACATATATCTCCATTTTTTGTTTATAAAATTAAGGTAATATTTGATTGGGTGTAATTGAATATAATATAATATAATAAAAACATTTCTAATATAAATTTATATTTGATTACATTCCATTGTGCCCTATTATATCTAACCAAATACTATTTAAGGGTAAAAAAACCTAAACTCCTAAATCCGAAAAAAAAGGGAAAAATATATGGCACAATTTCTTCTTAAAATTTTGCAATTTGTATGGATGTAACTCATGAGCCCATGAGCACCTTTGCACTAGTCATGAATTCATATGTTGGATCCATTTTGAAAATTGGGCTGTTTCTATAAGCTGTTTAAAAAGTGGGCTGAATAGGATCAGTTTTGTGCGGGCTGAATAGGATTGAACAGCTCACTAACATGCAGTTTAAAAAAAGAAGAAGAAACTCACTAAAATTAGATGATTTACTGTTCTTCTTTAAATAATAATTTTATTTTTTATCATATATTGCCAACTGATTTGTACGTTTTAACAGTTTTTTTTTTTTACATTTATATGTTTACAATAAAAAAATTTAGGTGCAGAACATAATTTGAGGTAAGAGTAAAAATGCTCATCAAAACATAATTTAAAAAAAAAGTATCATTTTATTTTATAAATAATGAAATTCTAAACTAATTGATGACGTATCTGGTGCATTTCGCACTCTTTTATAATGACCTGGAGTTTGTCCATTGGAGGCTAAACTAATTCCAGGGTTGCCTTTCACCTTTAACGTTATTCTTACCAACATATTATGGATTTCAGTCGCGAATCACGACGCAACTCGCTCCGACTATGAAGACATTATCTCTACCTCCCTAGAATCTAGGAAAGTAATTGTTGTAAAAACAAACTGGGGTAAAGAAATACGAGCAATCCGCGGGAGCCTTCATCAACAAATACACATTTCCTATTTAGAGAAAATTTTAATCAGCTTACGTAATCTATATTCGATTCTCTATCCCTATTGACTTAAACATCATACAGTTTATATTAAGATATCACCCAACACTCTTTCTTTGGTGTCATCATAGGTTCGTCCTACGCTAATTGATACGGTCCTGCATCAGTATATTTCGACACTAACTAAAAAATTCGGGATTAGACCGAGTCTTACGAGTTTGCTATTCACTCCCCGAATCATCCAAACATTTAGAGATCTAGTCTATTAGCCTTCTGAGTTCGAACATTTGACAGACTGCCTGACCACATCAGTCAGTAGCCCTCTAGCCATGGCACAGTCCCATCAAGGTACATGTAGACTACCCAAAGCAGACACGTGTCCTAGCTACAAGGACTCAAACAGACACTTGTCCTAGCTACAGAGGCTCAGCCCTATAATACTTCTCAAAGCGCCTCATTCAGGTAAAACTGTACACACACAATAAAAGCCACATACTCCATTTCTAAGCGCTTTCTCACAACTCCTCTTCAATAACTAACTTGACCGTCGGATGGTTTACGTCGGACACCCGTCCGGCCACCCCTGACTGTTTCTCTGTCTTTATAGGTGAACTTAGCCTAACCAAAAGAGTTCCATTCAGACCCTATGGAACCACTCCAGTGTCTAAGGGGCAAACCGAAGCCCTCAGTCAAATGGGCAAACCGAAATCACCAACAAAACCATTATCTAAGGGCTGAAGCAAAGGATAGAAGGTTATGGAAGGAACTGGAGGGAGGAGTTGCACCATGTGTTATAGGCCTATAGGACAACCCCGAGAGAGTCAACAGGCGAAACGTCCTTTTCCCTCACCTTTGGCACTGAAGCGATCCTCCCAGTAGACATTGGGAAACCCAGTGTAAGAGTACACTACTGTGGTGAAGAAGAGAATGAGACAGGCATGAGTATCGACCTTGACTTACTAGACAAGCTAAGGGAGCAAGTCATGAAGAGAACTGCAACTTACAAGAACAGAGTGGCGAACTACTTCAACTGAAGGGTCCGAGGCAAAATACTCGGGGCTGGAGACATGGTGATGAGGAGTCTAGAAGTAATGGGAAAGCTCGCACCAAACTGGGAAGGCCCATTCAAAGTCGAGCAAGCCATCGGGCCAGCATCATACAAGCTGCCAACAATGGAAAACATGGAGGTGCCTTACACATGGAATGTACAACATTTAAAATTGTACTACTCTTGATTGGAAATAAAAAGGCACTCCTTCCTTTGCACTCTTGATTGGAAATAAAAAGGCACTCATTTCTTTGTCAACATCTCAAAGTTCGAAGTAACAAAACCCAGCTTGACTGGCGAAACCCTTCATAGGGGGTACCAAGCTCAGCTTGACTGGAAAAAGATCCTCTAAGGAGGGTACCAAGCTTAGCTTAACTGGTGAAAGACCCTCCATGGGGGCACTAAGACCTCTAGAGATGAGGCACTAAGCCCAGTTTAACTGGCGAAAGACCCTCTAGAGGGGCACCAAGACTTCTAGAGATGAGGCACCAAGCCTAGCTTGACTGGAGAAAAACCCTCTAAAGGGGGCACTTAGACCTCTAGAGATAAGGCATCAAGCCCAGCTTGACTGGAAAAAGACCCTCCAAGGGGGGCACTAAGCCCAGCTTGACTGGCGAAAGACCCTCTAAAGGGGGCATCAAGATACTGAACTCGATGGAGCCAAGGACGACACTGAGACCCTAAGGAGCCAAGGGTGACACTAAGACTTCCAGGAGCTAAGGGCAACACCAGGAACTCCATGGAGCCAAGGACGTCGCCGAAACCCCAAGGAGCCAAGGGTAACACCAAGACTTCTAGGAGCCAAAGGCGACACCGAACTCTATGGAGCCAATTACGACACCGAACCTAAAGGAAGACCCTCTAAAGAGGGATGCCAAGCCTAGCTTGAGTGGCAAAAGACCCTTCAAGGGGGGCACCAAGCCCAGCTTGATTGGCGAAATACCCTCCAAATGGGGCACCAAGCCCAAATTGATTGGAGAAAGACCTTCCAAGGGGGGCACCAAGCCTAGCTTAACTGGCGAAAGACCCTCCAAAGGGAGGCACCAAGCCCATCTTGACTAGCGAAAGTCCCTCTAAGGGTAGCGCCAAGGCAACTTGACTGGCAAAAAGAACTAGAAAGGAAGCACCAACTCTTAGAAGAGTCAAGATGCTAAACATGACTCAAAGGGCAAAAGGTCTCCTAGGTCAGTCCATGTAACCTAAACAAGCTAAGATTGTAGTTGTCAAACGAAAGCTGAAACATAGCATTTCTCGAAGCCTAAGGCATGTTCTAACTAAAGGCAAAGGAAGGAAAAATCTCACAAAGCAGAGATAGAAGAAAAATGAATTTCATTCAATCAAAAAATGATAGTACAAGTTACAACAGTTACAATTACAAGTACAAAAATAATACAATTGGCATAACAAAGTCTTACAAAGGAGGAATCTGTGAAGAGCTAGCCTCTTGGTTCAAAGCTCAAATCAAGGTACTGATGGGCATTTGATCCTCAGAATTTGAGCTCAAATGGCTAAAAATGGATAACTGGAAAGGGTTCTTGGACTTGTCATAGGTAGAATGTATTCGATCTAGGAAGGAAAGCTTAGGAGAAACCATGCTAGTAATATATTTCTGAAGTTGGATGTCCGGTATAACTCCCTCTGATACTAAGGGATTGAAGTGAGCCTTTGCCTAGATGCTAAGGTCCTGTTATACCATTCTATCCCCTTCTGGACCACCTCAACACTGTACCATCCTTTGAAGAAATGAGATTCAACGAATTTCCAAACCTCCTCTCTAAGAAGTTGTGGTAGCATATCCACTAAAGCCTCCAACTTCTTGACATAAATGTCAGAAGCCTCACTAGCCACCTTCTGTAAGCTCTCCTCGAGCTCAGCATTGCCAACCTCCAGACCTTTAATCTTCTGCCTCAAGAATTCATTGGCAGATTCCATGTCTTGGTACTTCTCCTGGAGGGACTTCAGCTCAGCAGCACGAGCCTCTGAGACCTTCTTCTCAGCAGACAAGGCCGCATCTTTTTCCTCAATATCCTTTTGAAGCATAAACACCTGCCTGTCCAGTGCTTCATTGGAGGCCCGGCTAGCTCTCCGCTTGCTCAACCGCTCATCAAAATGAGCAGTAATCTCCTACAGACAAGAAGAAGGGAGTGGGAAAAAGCTCATAGCAGTTGGAAAAATATGTTCAAAGCAGAAAAAAAGAAGATAAAAGTAATAACCTTCAAAGCACGTGGAGCCTAATATCAAGAAATGACCAAGCTCGGGGGACTTGAGGAACCATCCCCTATGGACTGAGTTGGAGCACCATGAGGAAGCTCGGCTAATACGTTCCCTCCGTAGGCAGAAGGGATTTGGAGGGTCTCGCCACAAACTTATATGTACACCCTTCTACCCGCATCAGGAACTTTAGATGGCCTCTTAGCTTCAGCAGCCCCTTCACCTTCAGAAACTGTGGGCGAAGATGGTGGGATGCCTGCCCCTTCATCTAGCCCACCAAGGTTAGACGAGGCTTCAATGACCATAAGTGCCAAGGATTGATCCGCCTCGCGAATGTCAGTAGCCTGCTGAACTGCACTAGGTGGCTACAAGAGTCTGAGAAGTGACTCTAAAGGCCTTTCAGCCCCTCGAGTCTCCATTATCTCCCTCAGCAAGATGGAGTCATCCCCATATAAGACAGAAGTTGATTGGGCGCTTGTCTCAGCCACGCCAGCTGGCCCATCCCTCTCACTAGTTGGCTTGTTCCCTGTAAAAAAGCCTCAGCATCAGAATAAATTAGACCAAAGTAGAAGATACAAAGGAGAAAGAAGCAAAATATTTTCATACCTTGAGGAACTAAAAATCTCTCAGGAGGAGGCTGGGATGTAGGAGCTCGGTTCAGAACATCAGCCAAAATCTCTGCAGCCTTAGCCGCCTTGGAAATATCCTCTGCAGGCCCCTCGTTAAGCCTCTTCAACCTCCTCCCCTCGCCAACTAGCACCAGAGCCACTCCAGAAGACTCAACGATATTGCTTGAACCCTTCTTCTGAATCAGGGGCACATCAAGTACCTCCACCTTAGGAAGGTCATCCATGGGGATGTCTTCAGCATCGCCCCCAACAGGCCTAACCACTTCCTCACCCTCGTTGTCAGTGGTTGAGATAGCGAGGGCAGTGGGATCATGCTCCAATGGGGAGTCCAAATCCTCCTTCCTAACCCTGAAGTTCTTTAGATATCAGTACATGAACTCCTCTACATTCCAATTCCTCGAGGCTACTACAGCTTGGTTCTCCTCGAGGGTTTGCATCTGCAAAAGTCTAGTCTTGAAGCAATGGATGGGCAAGAAGGCCTTATTGTCAACTGGGCAGAGAGGGAGGTTCACTTCTAGAAAAGCCTCGACCATGGCCTTGGCAACCTCCTTCAAGACAGCCTTCGCCTTCTAGTCCACCAGGGGTTCTACAGATTAACCAAGGGTTACCAAGGAAGAAGAAAAGGAAGTAAGAGTAAGACAACAAAGGAAGAAGACTCACTTGAGGACCTTCATACATTGCGAGGCAACGAGAAAGCCCCATCAGCATGGCAAAGGAAGGAAGAGCTCATTATGAGGTCTCAGTCAAAGGAACGGTAACATGAAGCTAGAATCTGAATCCCTTGAGCATCAGCAAGGCTCAAGTTCTTCTCAAGCTTTTCAACTCTAAGCCTTCCCTTGTATGTGCCTGGGAACCCGAAGCCCACATGACCCTCCTTGATGGGCTTCAGAACCTTCGTAGTGAAGAACTTATTCTTTCAGTCCTCCAATTTGTTCTCTTTCATTTCTTCTGGAAGCACCAAATGTAAGGCTCACTAGAGACTTATAGATTGAAGAATGCATGGAATATCTTGGCGCTGGAGTCAGAAATTCCCAGTGCATAGCACACCACCTCGAAGCAGTGCAAGTCTTCAATAGAGTTGGGCATCAACATCATGGGATTCACTTAGAAGTAGTCAAAGCATCAATAGAAGAAAGGTGAGGGAGGAAATAGTAACCCCTTGATCATGTGGTCATAATACCAGACATAATCCCACTCTCCCTTGGACAGCTCCACAGTCGTGTTAGTTGAGAAGATCCTACCTTCCAAGGAAGGGCGAGTAACGTGAAAGTATTTGGACATACAGTTTACGTTCTCAATGAACGCACCAAAGTTGAAAGACATGGGGATAATGTCTTTCATATATGGCCTCACCGTACTAGTTATGTAAGAAGCAGTGTTTTGAGCCTTTCTCTACTTCTAAGCCTTTTCAATTTCAAGAAAATGCTTCTTTTTCTTCTATGGAGGAGCCATGGAGTTTCAAGAATAGAAAGGAAAAGAAAGAGAGAAGAAAGTCAAAGAAAGCAAGGAAAAAGAAAAATA
>CAOJBK015513610.1:0-21625 GCA_948294925.1 Codiaeum variegatum
AGACTTAGGTGCCTCCTAGGGAAGGACTTTTGCCAGTCAAGCTGGTCTTTGTGCCTCTCAGGGAAGGACTTTCGCTAGTCAAGCTGGTCTTATTCCTTTGTCTCAACAGACTTAGGTGCCTCCAAGGGAAGGACTTTTTCCAGTCAAGCTGGTCTTATTGCCTCCCAGGGAAGGACTTTCGCTACTCAAGCTGGTCTTAGTTTTCATCTCATCAGACTTTGGTGCCTCCCAGGGAAGGACTTTTGAGAGTTGAGCTGGTCTTGATGCCTCCTAGGGAAGGACTTTTGCCAGTTAAGCTGGACTTCGTCGTACCCCCCTTGGAGGGTCTTTAGCTAGTCAAGCTAGGGTTCGCCTCTTCTAGCTCCTGGGTTTGTGTCAAACCTATGCCCCCCTTAGAGAGTCTTTTTTTAGTCAATCTAGGTTTAAAATTATTACACTTAAAAGAAATTAAGTTAGCAGATAACATGTATGTATTATATATGAGCATATATCTTCGCTTTCAATCATGAAAAATACAATTTCAGATAACTTGCCATCCTCCCAATGAACGAGGATCTTTACTGATAGGCTTGGGCTTTGGCATATGTTCTAATCTTGGAATGCAGTAAAGACTGTTTCCGGTTTATCATTCAACGGATTCATCTTACTCACACCAAAGGTCTTCTTTATTGACTCCCTTTTTCTTCTCACTTTGCCAACCCGTTACTTTTGATCCCGGTGTTTCTTCATCGTTGACTTTCTTATTCCTTGGGGTGGTATCCCTTTGCTCCACCTTCCACTTTAGGGGAAATTGGTTTACCCGGAAAGCGTCATCTTGCCTGATGTATTTCTGTGTGATTGACATTGCTTCCTCCAAGCTGTTAGGGAGCTCTCTTGATAGTTTCTTGAAAAAGTCAACATGGGTGGTGCATTTCTGTAAAGCCATTACTGCTCTGGCTTGATTTAGGCTGGTGACTTTAAGGGCCTCTATATTGAATCTGGCCAAGAAATCCCTCAAGGGTTCCTTCTGCCCCTTTTTCGCGAGCTATAAAGCTTATGTCTGCATCTCCATTGGGATGCCGGCTACAAATCTCTTCATGAAGCTTTCTGTTAACTATCTAAAATTTTTTATGCTGCCTCCCCTGAGACCATCGTACCACTTCGTAGCTGCTCCATCCAGTGAACCCCTGAAAGCTCTACAGAGTACTTCATCATTCGCAAGTCTGGAGTTCAATCTCATGCTTATAATTCAGGATGTGGGCTCACAGATCATCCATTCCAGTGTACTTTGTTGTGCGGGGAGCTTTTAACTTGCTTAGCATTTTGTAGCTTGCCACCCTTTCTATGAACGGTGATTTTAGCTCCAACTTGAGATCTCTCTCTCCTGTCTTTCTGCCTCTTCCCAATTCTTCTACACATCTTTTTACCATATCTCTCATATTCTCTGGCTGCCTGCTAGTGGCTTCGTGTCCCTTTCCTCTAGATGGCAAAGTTCGAAGAGCTCTTTCGGGCAATCTCTCTGAACGGGCTTCTCTGCTTCATTCTCTTCGTACCACCTCTTCGTTGGTTCTAGACTCCACTGAGTTTGTGGATTTTTCTCTATTCAGACCGCTTCTCCATATCCTTTCGTCTCCCCTCACTCTTTCCGTGGCCCCCAATAGATTACTCCTTGCAGCTGTAGCTTCTTCCCTTGGTTCTTCTCCTCTTCGACCTTGGGTGTGTGGAAAAGCCAGGTTGGGTCAATGGCTGGGATTTCATTGTTCGGCCTTCCAAGAGTGTTTTGATTTTGTAAAAGCTTTAAGAGTGGGTTTAATGCTCCCATCACAGTGCTTTGGATCTCAGTTGCGAGGTCTAAGGCGGCACTGGTTGAAACTTGATGATGTGTAGTCCGGAAAGGGTTTGCTTGTCTGGAAGCAGGCAGCAGAGTTTCTTGGTTATCGCCTCCTAGATGTTGATTGGGTGAGTGATCAACATTAGGGTTCTTATTACCTTGAAGGTCATCCATTACTCGTGATGTGATACCAATTTAGGCTATTCAAGATCAGGAAAAGTATTTATTGAAATTTTCCTCACAGACGGCACCAATTGATAAGTCCTAGACTTATTCACTTCTGATCTTGGGCCTGAATTTGGTCGGTTGTAGAAAACTGCAAGATGAACAAACAATGAGCTAAGAGGGACAGGCGTTTGCCTGACAATGATCCTCCGACGCTCAAGTCAGTAATGGATATATGATGCCTTGGGATTCGCTATGAATCCTTAGGAAAGTGTAATTGAATAGTTTAGAATTTAGTTGAATATATCTTAATAGGTGAACATTATGAACTATTTATAATAGTTTTAGGGGTCACGTGGCACCTTGTGAGTGGTCTATGTGGCAATGTCTATGTGAGCACAGCCTTCTAGTATGGGCCTTAGTTTACCTTTTATGGACGCCCATATCTGTCTATGCTTATTTGGCAAAAGGATAGACCCTTATTATTTATTTCTTTATTTTGTTATTTTCTTTACTTTTATTCCTTTCAATACTTGTCATTTTATATATGTTCACGCATCATGACTTGATTATAACTATTCATGCATCATCCAATACCTGTTCATACATATATGAAACCAATTTTAACCAAATTCATATATTTTGAGAGCCAAAGATGTAGAAAATCAATTTTTCTAAAATCATTTTGTATAAATCATAAGTCCCCAAATCCATCTTTTGATTCAAAACTTGTGTCTTTTCATGAGAAAAATAACAATTTATGGAGTTAATAATAGGATTTGGTTTCTTAATCACTATGAGAATGAAATGTTTTTTCTAAAATATTAAGTGACAACTCACATCATACACTTTGCACTTAACAGACACATTAGGGAGTCTTCCTACTTGAGACTCATAATCGAAGATCGCACAATCCTTCCCTTCATCATTGGTTTCCACAAGTCCAAAACTTGAGGCATGCCTTGCACTCGAGGGCGGAACCTCACAAATGTATGGGGAAATTTTCAATGTTGACCCTTCTATATTTTTTAGAGATATATTTTTTATGCCCCCCCTGAAGGTTAGGTAAAATCTATACAAGAAGCAATCTTCTCAAGGATGAATGATCTCCCCCCACCTTGATCTCTACTCTCTTTGTAATTTATATCCTGAAAAAGTAGACCATCTACTGCTGCATTGCTCAAAATCATAGGCTATTTGGGGACGCATTTCAATTGGTGAGGCCTCCCATGGTATGTTCCCCCAAGCATTGTTTCTCTCTTCGTGGAATGGAAATTCCTTGTGCGTAAAGGGGCTTATAAAAAGTTTTTGATGTTTATTTTCTTTACTGTGTTATGGTCAATATGGCTGGAGAGAAATAAGGTTATCTTCAATAATTTAACCTTCTAGACTTTGAAAGTGTTCGACATCATTATGGTCCATCTCTCCTATTGTATTTCGACCGCAGAACCTTCCTTCGCCTTCTCCGGTAGCCATTACTTTGCTCCCCTGAATGTATCAAACATTAGCACCCTCCAAAATTGCCTAGACTGATTAGCAATTGGTCCCCACTGCCAAAGAACCACAACAAATGGAATGTCGGTAGCAGCTCGCTTGGGTATCCTGGTATGGCTGACATAGGCGGAGTTTTAAGGAACTCCAATAGCTCCTTTATTGCACATTTTCCCTATCCTGCAAGCATAATTGACTCAAATGAAGCTGAATTGCTAGCGATCCTTAAGGCTTTGGAAATTTTAGTTGCTAAGGAACCCCCCATCACTCAAAATCTAATCATTGAGTCTGACTCAAAGCTGACTATTGGGTGGATTGGCAGCTTACACAACTCTTTTTCGTGGTGATTTTTAAACATAATCATCGAAAATTCACAATTTAGCATCGAAATTTGAGAATATTGAATTGAAACTTGTGTTTAGATAGGCGAATCACATAACAGACCACCTAGCCAAACTTGGAGTATCTAGAAGTACTGATTTTATTGCATAGTTGCTGTAACCATATGGTGCACTTGAAGTATAATCATTAACAGTAGCGGGATTTTGTAGCACTCAGGCGTGGAAAATAACTTGGTGAGCTGCTGACTGTTTTTTCCGGCACCTAAAGCTACTCACTCTGTAATTTTTTGTTTCCTGCAATTTTATTCAATAATATGGGGTATACTTTTTGAGTTGATTGCCTTTAGTTTGGGGTACTGGTACTTTGTTATTGGCATGGGATAGATGGTCTATCATTCACCCCCATCCCCCATCTCCTTATTCTCTTTAATCAATATAAAAAAAAATATATCCTTGATCTTCTCACTGATACGAGATTTCATTATTGCAAACCTCTAGCCTCTCCTATGCTTGCTTCTTAAAAAAATGATGTTCGAGATATGCCCTTTTAGCTGATATTACTTCTTACCGTCGTCTTGTTGGCAAGCTTTTGTACCTCTGTATCACACGCCTTGATGTAGCTTATGCAACTCAGCAGCTATCTTGATAAACCAACTAAAGCTAACATAGTTACAACTCATCATGTTTTGCGTTACCTAAAAGCTTCTCCTGGTACTGATATCTTTTTTCTCATCCACTTTGAACCTTGAAATCAAAAGTTTTTCAAACTTATATTAAGCGACATGTCCTCTTGCTCGCAAATATGTATCCGTTTTATATGTATTTGAATTTTTTATAGTTTATAAAAATAAAATAAGAACAAAAAATAAAAAGATAAGCAAGCAATGCAAACACTAGTTTACATGCAATGAATTTATAATGCTTATTGTTTGTAATCTGATTATCAATCCTTTAGGTTCTTGGGTTATTTCAATAGATTAAGCAAAAGCCCTAATCGCTAACAACTCACAAGATAGAAATAATTCCTAATAATTTTCATATTCATAGAAATTACCCAAACAAGTGGAAAAAAATTAAGAACTAGGTCCTAATTAAGACTTATGTTTCAAATTCATCTTAAAATTCCTAATTGAATGTTTTCAAGAACTAAACTTCATCTCTCGATCCTTCATCTAGTTCTTAGGTCAAACAATTGATGGCCAAACAATTATTCTCAGTATTAATTCAATTCAATTAAGAATACTAAGCAAAATCAATTAAATAATTCCAAGAAGCTTATCATGAATCATCATCATAAAAACCCTAGACAAGAGTGATTTAGTTCATAGAGAAAGTAAATCCATTCATCATATTATTAATTGCAAAAGCAAACAATTTAAACATGTTTATAAGCAATAATCCAATTGATAAAAATAATATGAAAAATAGATATGCTAATTTAAACCCTTATTTAGGTGTTAAGATGAATTCCACTCTCTCAAACAACTTGATATAGGAAATATAAAAACCTTGATTAAAAACCATCCAATAGTGTGTTTGATTCGAAGAAAGAATCTTGGATGACTACTCTCACAAATAGGCCCTCAAAACTCTTGCTTAATCACCTAGAAGATGTCTTTATTTGGTGGATAGAAAGAATTAGATTTGGCTAGCTCTATTCTGACATAAATAAACTTCTTTTATAGTTCTCTAAGGTTCATTAGGGTTAGGATAGTTTTCAAGCAAGCATTGGTCAATTTTTGCCACTTTAGTTTAAGTTAGATAGGTGCTAAGAATCAGACATGTGGATTTTGTGCAAATTTTAGATAGGAAAATGAAGGAATAAGACTTATAGTCTTCTTCAAAGTTGTATATCTTTCTCTTATCTTTCCAATGGTATCTGAATAAGCTAAATCTGGTCTTTTTAGCTTAAGTTATGCTTAAAGTACTAAAATAAGTTCAGAGTTATCAAACATGTTGATGGTTTACACGATCATAATTGCAAGAACAATGAAAGTAAACTATCGGGCTTAAACTCCCATCTACATGGCCTGTATGACTTGGCCATGTAAGAATGTCAATTTTGGCTAACCTTCATGATATATTGATCCAATGTTGCTCTAAGTTTCCATTTTTACATGTTTCCTATAGAAGACATCTCAAACCTTCTTCAAAAACAATATTGATTAAAAATAAAATAATTACAAACAAATGCATAATAAATAAACCTAATAATAATGTGCAAATATACTATAAACACAACAACTACCCCACACTTAGATTATTGCTTATCCTCAAGCAATAATCATGTCATAAATCAGATTAACACAATCATCTAGTAATTCAAGTACTCAAATGCAAACAACTTCGGCATAAACACTTCGAATGAATGTGTTTCCTCTTTAAGGATTAGATACCTTTAAACCAAAGCTAACACGATAAACTATGCACTCTGCCTAAGTGTTTCACTCAAGTTGCAATGTTTGGGCACTCAAAACAATATCGAAAGTGATCTACCATAAACTCAGTTATCAATCTAATCTCCACCACTAATTTAGTTCAAGCATCAATCAAAAGGTCTTTGCATTTTGTTGTAATGGGGTTAAAGTCAGGGTAGGAAAAAAAAAAGATAATAGAAGCTAATTATTGAGCATTTAAAGCAAACCTATGAACAAAAATGCAACACTCAAGTACATTTACTTCTCAATTCTTCTAAGACTTTCATTTTAATGAATATTAATATTCATTTAAACATATACTGCAATGAACTTACATGTTCCAAAATATAATAAACTTCACTTTCAATAATTTTTTTTATATCTTTTTTTTCATAAAATTTTAATTTATTTTTCTTCTTAATTTTTTTTCAAATAAAAATAAAGTCTATTGTAACATAAAGCATAGCATTAAGAACATTCCCCAAGGCTTGCCTCACCCCACTCTTAAAAACCTTTCTTATCCTCAAGTAAGAGAAACACATTCAACTTTATGAAAATGATTTTCAAATGCTCAAAAACCTCAACGAGGGACAAAAACAGATGAAAATTACAATGAAAGACCAAGTTCAAGTTGTATGTTACCAAAGAACAAGTCAAGGCTCAAAGTGGCTTACTAAGGAACAAATCATTCAAGGATGGAAATTTAAGCTAAAGGGGTAAAATCTAATTGCCTTAATGACAACAATGCTTGAATTGAAATTATAATGTGGGCTCAAAAGGTATACCTGAGCAAGTTCTAGAGATGCACAGTCAATATGGTACACTCAATAGTAATAAAGAAAAAGTGTTTAGGCTCGAAACAACACCAAGGTATGGTAAAGTCTATAATGCTTCACAATGAGATAAAGGCAAGCATAAACATTTAAGATCATAACAAGTCCAAACATTTGAAACATCCATACTAAAGATTTCTAGCATAATGTTCTTAAATAGCAAGCCATCATATAATTCATAAATATGCCACAATCATAAACTCATAAACAAATAACTTCCAAGATGGGAATAGTTAAGACACAAAGCTGACACAAAAACTAAATTTAAAGATAAAAATGAGTTGCCTCCCATCGAGCACTTCTTTAACGTCGTCTTATATGGACATTATAGAAAGAATTAAGGAACCTTAAATCCTTTAAACTTTTCCACTTCCTCAACTAATGGCTTAACTTGATAATGATTAACTCAAAAAAAAATTCTTGTACGAGAGTTAAGCAACTCAACGATACCTGAGGGTTACATTAAATGAATAAAAAAAAGGGCCATTCCATTTGGATTTAAAGAGTTACCTAACATTGAATGATTATGGAGTAAAACCTTTTTACTTGGCTCAAAGGACTTTGAAGTGAGAATTTTATCATTAAAAGCTTTTGTCCCTTCCTCTTCCAAATGAGAGTTTCCTTTCTTCTTTTCCAGTACCTCTTGATTGGTTTCTTCTTCAATTGGGTCTAGTCTCACTCTAACTCCACCTACCCTGCGAATATTGTAAACAAAGGGGAAAATCTCTCCTTCCTGAGATCTTCTCCTTTGTATAAAATTCAAAAAAAGAAAATAAAAAGAAAACTAAAAAATAAAATCTATAAGTAAAAATATTCACAAGAAACAAATAATTGCGCCCTGTAATTCCCTTGCAATTGCGCCAAAAACTTGTTCACCATAGAAAATACTGTCGGGGAAATTATAGTATTTCAGAAGCAACAAGGGTCATATCTTTCAAGGAATTGCAATAGTGAATTTTTTATTTCAGATTAAAGCAAATATAAAGGAAATATAAATTTTTATAGTTTATAAAAATAAAAATAAGAATAAACAATAAAAAGATAGGAAGGTGAAGCAAACACTAGTTTATGTGCAATGGATTTATAATGCCTAGGATTTGTAATTTGATTATCAATCCTTTATAGTCTAGGATTATTTCAATTGATTAAGTAAAATCCCTAATTGCTAACAACTCACAAGATAAAAATAATTCCTAATAACTTTCATATTCATAGAAATTATCCAAACAAGTGAATAAATAATAAACTATGTCCTAATTAAGACTTATGTTTCCAATTCATCTTAAAACTCCTAATTGAATGTTTTTAAAAACTAATCTTCATCTCTCAATCCTTCGTCTAGTTCTTAGGTCAACAATTGATGCCCAAATAATTATTCTTAAAATTAATTCAATTCAATTAACAATACTAAGCAAAATCAGTTAAATAATTTCAAGAAGCATATCATGAATCATCATCATAAAAACCCTAGACAAGAGTGATTTAGTTCTTGGAGAAATTAAATACATTCATCATATTATTAATTGCAAAAGAAAACAATATAAATATTTTTCTAAGTAATAATCCAATAGATAAAAACAATATGAAAAATAGATCTACTAATCTAAACCCTTATTCAAGTGTTAAGATGAATTCCACTCTCTAAAATTTTCAATCTATGAAATATAAAAACCTTGATAAAAATCCTCCAATATTGTGTTTGATTCGACGAAAGAGTCATGTACGAGCACTCTCGTGAATCAACCCTTAACACCCTTGCATAATTGACTAGAAGTCATCCTTATTTGGTGGATAGGAAGAATTAAATTTGGCTTCCCTATTCTGATATAAATAAGTTCATTTTATAGTTCTTTAAGGCTCATTAGTTTGGATAAGTTTCAAGCGTTGATTAGTCAATTTTCGCGACGTCAGCATAAGTAAAATAGGTACTAGGAATCAGATATTTGGATTTCATGCAAATTTTGATAGGAAAACATAAGAATTAGACTTTGTAGTCTGTTTAAAAATGGTAGATCTTCCTCTTAGCATTTCAATGGTACCTGATGTCAGTGCAATCTGGCATCCAAGAGGGGGGGTGAATTGGACTTTTCAGCTCTTTTTAAATTAGGTGACTGAAGTTGTTAACTCTATTAGGTGACTGAACAAGACTATTATCAATTATTTTTGGAGGTAACTTGGGTTACCAAAATTACTTGACTTACAATAAGGATTGAAACAAACTTCACAAGTATCTTATTGTGCTGATTAGAACCCTGAAGATATTTATAGAAGTAAGCCAATACATATAATTAGCTGTCTAATGAAAGTGATTAGTGGCCTAATAGAATTTTCTTGAGAGTGAATGTTTCACCAATTGATGAGATAATAACAGTTATGAATGAAAGACAAGAAGTTTACTGAAAAGACTTAGCAAAATAAGTTTTCCAATTTTATAGATCACAGTTAGGGACCTAATGCAATGCACACAATGAAAGAGAAGCAATGCAAGTATTTATATTTGTTCAGTATACAAAGCCTACATCAAGTCCTCAAAACATACATTTTGAGAGTTACACTATGTGAGATTTATTCAGTTGTCTAGAGCAAAGCCTTTATAGTCCTAACTGACTAGGGACCTAACCGAGGAGAAATATACCATTTCTCTAAGCCCTCAAATTTTGCTAAGGTTTCTGAAAAACTCTCATCCATTCCCTTGAATATATGATCCTCTCATAGACTTCTAATTGGGTGGCTATGAGACCCCTAATACAACCACAAGCTTTGATTAGGTGCCTGATACCTTTACAATCAAGAAAGAGACATAATTTTTAATAAAGAAAAACAAAGTTATTTATTAGAACAAATCCTACAATGGAACAATACAATGAATGCATAAAGAGTTTGTTGAGATGAAAGAATTTTTTATGAAATCTCAAGACAAAATGATTGAAAATAAATGCTTACTTAAGATGAACTCTTTACGCATAATAAATTCTTCCAAACTTGATTGAGAAAAGAGAAAATGATATTTCAAGATAAATAATGGACAAAAGTATTTTGATCTTGAAAATTTTTAGAAATTATGAACACTCTAATCTTATCAATGGCATCAACCAACCTCATAAATGTGAAAATTTGAATGCTATTTATAGAGGTTGTTTGAAGAAAATAGCTGTTTGAGAGAGGAGAATAAAATTATATAAAACAGGCTCCTAACAACTCTTCCAACAGCTACCTGTCAATCATGATGTGACAGATTGACATTTGCTTTTGCTGGAAACTAGGCTTTTTGGCCATGTCAGATTCCTAGTCGTTGGATAATAATTGGATATAAAAAAGTTTAGTTTGTTTTATTTATTTAGTTAAAGAATATTCTTCTTTAACAAGTCAGTAGCCTGATCAGTTAAGGAATCTAGGCATAAAGGTTTTGGATTTTCAAAAATGATTTGTTTCATGAAAGATAATTCAAGTACTGATCCATTTTACACTATATCAACTATTTAACTTCTATTATGCACCTTATGGATCTTGTTAGGTCTCTAACTCTAGTCAATTAGGCAGCTAATGATCTGTCTGTAAATGTCATGCATGCCTAACTAATTAGGGACCTATGCACTTGCCTTTGACATGCATAATCCATGTTAGTGAACTTTAACATATCACATAGTTTTGTAATCAGTAAAATCAGAATTCTAAACCATGTGAGGTTAATATTCTCCACCTTTTTTAAGATGAAAAAACTTCCTTATGCAATCAAGAGGTAAACATATTTAAATTTGAATTATAAAATAAATATGAATCTGAATAAATAAAATAGATTTAGGTTTGAATTATCAAAAGATTTAAATTTGAATAGAAAAAAAAATTATTTAGATTTAAATTAAAAAAGTTATTAAGATCCTAAGAGCCTCCCCCTAACTTATTGAATAATGAATGAATAATAGAACATAAATAATAAGGCAATAAGAGATAATGGCAATGAAAACACATATTCATTCATAAAATAAATAGATTTACATCACACCCAAGGCTCCTCCTAAACACGGTCCTAATTTTCATTAGGAGCCTAAACTATAAACCTAAATAAAAGAAACAAACATAAAATCAAACATTAACAACACAAACAAGCATTATGCCTAAGACTTAGGAAACAAACATAAGACACTCATTCAGTTCTCCCCCTTTCGTATCAGTAAAAAATTTGGGGGGGAAACATCTCTAGGTTGCATAATCCTTCATATTTAGGGATGATGACTTGGTTTTGGGCCTAGGAGTCTTAGCCACAGGCTTAGGTGGCTCATTTATAACTGCTTTTCCTTTATCTTTCGTTTTGCCTTCTTTCTCAAAACCTATAGAGCTACCCTTAATCCCAGTGGCAGCCTTGGATTTAGGTTCCAAGTCCTTGATTCCATTAGCCAAGTTTCCAATTAGATCCTAGACTTGAAATAGCTGATCAATTGTAAAGGTATGGAACTGGTTTACTTTATTGTCCACACCACCGATCAACCCACTTAGGTGTTTCTCAAGAGAGTAAAGCTTCCCAACAATGTCATTTTAGTTCTTTTTTCCTGCTTCAGTTAGGGACTATTTTAGCTCCTTAAACTATTCAGTGAGAGTATATTTCAGGTCCCTAATTTCATCGATTACTTCTAAATATTCAGTAGGCTTCTCTTCAAAGTATTCTATTTCCTCAAATTCCTCAACAGTATGTTCTGAACTACTCAAAACAACCTCCATTGTCTCCATTTCCTCCTCTGATTGTTGCTCAAGAACCTCTTAAACTACCTGAGTTCTTAGCTTCTAGAGTTCCTCCAACTAGGAGAAGATTGCTTTAGTATCATCATTTTTAGCTTGGCTGTTTAGGTTAATTTTCTCTACATCAGGTTCAGTGGTGGACTTAGGCACTTGAACATCCATAATAGGTTCATGAATAGATTCCTTGGGCACCTGACTTCCTTACTCCTGCTTAGATTCTGAACTAATAGCTGTAAGTTCAAAGGCAGTGATGTTTCTCTTAGCAGTGATTTTAACTTTCTTTTTCTTCTCTTCCTTCTTATTTTCCTCATTTTTCTTCTCCTTCACCTCATATGGATCATGATTGCTAACCTTAAGGCTCCTAATGGTTGATTCCCCAACGAAATTGGTATGCTTCAAGCTAACTCCATTTATTAACACATCATCAAACCTTTTGAACAACTTTGTTAGCTGGCTTCCATAAAGCATTCCCCTAATCAATTTCAAATTTCCCTTAAGATGAATCAAATAATGTGGTAGACTGAACTTTACCTTCTTAATCACATGCGACATAATAAACAAATCTATATAGTTCACATACTTGAAACTGCCTTTTCTAGGATATATGATATTCACAATGAACTTGTGAAGAAGATGAGAGTACAGTCCGTAGCTGGTTGAGTTTAATTTATTCATTGCATCTCCAGTAATATCTTTCAGAACTTTGTTCTAATCATATCCTTCCACATTATGCTCTTCTAACACAATTATGGCACCATTATTAGGCAGAGACCATACCACACTGAGTGATTAAGCAGTGATCCTTCTGATTTCCCTACCAATGGAAGTAGTGAGAAAGTGTTATGCTTCATCTTTTTTTTTTATTGAAATAAAAAATTCAGTCATAGTTTCTTCATAATATGGATCATCGGTGGTTAGGAACGGTACCCATCCCTAAAATTCTAACCACTCCTTAAAGCGGTACTTATTTCAACCAGCAACATCCCACTTAATTGCCTTAAGAGATATCATAAATAAATTTTCTGATGTTTTTTCATCATTTCCTGACAATTAAGACTCATACATTAGGGGTTTTAAGGAGCAAGCGGGTGAGTTTTTGGAAGGGAAGGTCTTTTGGTCATGTTGAAAGTTCTTAATTTTAAGAAAAAGAAAGAGTTAGGGTTGCAAAGAATGAGAAGTGAAAAGGGTAGTGATGAGTGTATGGTTTAAATAACTAGACAGATGTTCAGGTTCAGTTACAAGGACTAGAGAAGAGAGAGAATGAGTGGACTCAGTCTAACCAATCATAAAACTATAAATAAATATAAAATTAAATTTGAATTTTAAATGAGATAAAGTAATCATAAGAATTAAAGGAAATGAAAAAGAAATGCTTCTTTTGGATTACCCATAACCGTCAAAGCTTTAAATGATAAGACAAGTTGTTACTTTTGAGTGTATATCTCTCTCTCACGTCCTCATTATTCTGGGAACATGTGACAGACTAAAAGTTTACAAGTAAATTTCACATCAAATGATTTTCAATCCGACCATTACACTTCGACGAGGGGGAACTCAGAAGTGTAACCTATTTAGGGACCTAAGACAATTGATTAGGGGCCTAATGAATATCATTAGGAACCTAATGCTCAAGCACACAATAACAGTAAAGGGGAAAAGTTAGAGTTCCCATACTAAGGCTCCTACAAATCTTATAGAATTAATCTTCATTTAGAGGCTTGGTTAGAATATCAGGTAGTTGTTGCTCTGATGAAACATATTCCATTTGGATACCTCACTTTTAAATGTGATCTCAGATGAAGTGACAGTGAATTTCAATAAGTTTTCTCCTTGAGTGTTGTGTAGGATTCTTAGATAGGTTGATGGCGCTTGTATTGTCACACATGATATGTACTTTCTTAAATTTAATGTCATAGTCAACTAACTCTTGCTTCATCTTTAATATTTGGGATACATAGCTACCAGTAACTACATACTCAACTTCAGTTGTGGATAAGGCAACTAATGACTGCTTCTTGCTAAACCATGGGATGAGGGCAAAGACCTAAGAACTGACATGTTCCTAATGTACTTTTCCTATCAACTCTGCTACTTATAAAATCAGCATCACTATATCCAACTAATTGTAGGTTAGTGTTTTTAGGATACCACAAACCTAAGTTGGGAGTTCTAGACAAGTATCTGAAAATCCTCCTTACAGCAACCCGATGTGATTCTTTAGGATCATCTTGGAATCTTACTTAGAGACATACACTGAATTGTATGTTAGGTCAACTAGCAGTTGGGTAGAGAAGTGACACAATCATGCCTCTATACAGATTGACATCAACATCTTTACCATATTCATATTTCTCCAGTTTACTTGAAAGGCTCATAGGGTTTGAATACTCTTCAACTTTTTATCTTTGAAGTGCTTTTTAAGAAAGTCCTTGACGTATTTGGATTGATAAATGAATATACCATCAGGCATTTACTTGATTTGGAGACCTAAAAAAAGGTTTATCTCCCCCACTAGGCTCATCTCAAACTCCTCATGCATATCCTTAAAAAATTACTCACATAAGGATGGATTAATAGCACCAAATACTATATCATCCAAATAGATTTTCAAAATGAGCATAGTACTTATGGAACATATATATGTTAAACACTAAAATGAAGGCAATCATTTAAACAAAAGCATATATATATTAAATACCAATAATGGATTAAGATTACAATTATATACATAAAGTACAAGCTCTAGGGCATACAACCATAGCAATCTCCCAGTTTCACTAGAACTAATCTCGAGCCAATCTACACAGTATCTAAGACCCATCCTTTCGATATGATAATCTAATTGTTATTGATTCAAAGCTTTAATCAATGGATCTGTTGTATTTTTAGCTGACGCTATTTTCTGCACGCCTACATTGCCTCTCCTGATGATTTCTCTAATACTATGATAGTGTCTTTCTATGTGTTTGGATTTATGTTGAGACCTGAGTTCCTTTGCTTGAGCAATGGCTCCATTATTGTTGTAGTAGAGAGGAATTGACAACTGAATGGAAAGAACCACTTCCAGTTCCATTACGAACTTTCAAATCTAAACAACTTCCTTTGTAGCATCTAATGTAGTAATGCACTCGACCTCTGTAGTGGTTGATTTCTTGGAACTCTTCCAGTAAATTGCTCTTTCATTACAGGTAAAGATAAATCCCGAGATAGACTTTCTATCATCGACATCTGACTGAAAGTCAGAGTCTATAAAACCATCAATCCTTAAGTCACCTCCTCCATAAGTTAAAACTAAATCCTTAGTCCTTCTCAAGTAGTTTAGGATAGCTTTGACTGTTGTCCAGTGATCCGGATCAGGGTTGCACTGAAACCTACCAGTCACACTAACAGTGTATGCGATATCTGGCCTAGTACACAATATTGTATACATTAAGCTTCCAATTTCCAAAGCATAAGGAACATTAGCCATGTTTTCCCCTTCTTCAAGTGTTTGTAGAGACGTCTTCTTAGAAATGTGGATACCATGCCGTACTAGTAACAATCCCTTCTTGGAACCTAACATGATGAATTTCTTCAACACCTTTTCCAAGTATTGACTTTGGGAAAGCCCTAGTGTTCTCTTCAATCTATCTCTATAGATGCGAATACCAAGAACATAAGTGGTTTCTCCTAAATCTTTTATGGAGAAGTTAGAGGATAACCATAGTTTTATACTATATAGCATTCGTACATCATTTCCAATCAACAAAATGTCATCCACATAGAGTACAAGAAACATAAGTATGCTTCTACTAACCTTCTTGTACACACAAGGTTCATCTTCATTTTTTATGAAATTAAACGATTTAATTGCCTCATCAAAATGATGATTCCAACTCCTCGAATCTTGCTTAAGACCATAATGGGATCTCTTAAGCTTGCACACTTTGGAACTATCCTTGGATTCAAAATCCTTGGGATGTTCCATGAAAATGTCTTCCTCAATGTGTTCATTAAGAAAGGTGATTTTGACATCAATTTTGCAAACCTCATAATCATAGTGAACTGCTATCGCTAATAAAATTTGAATGGATTTAAGCATGGCTACTGGAGAAAAAGTTTCCTCATAGTCAACCCCTTCAAATTGTCAAAACCCTTTCGCTACAAACCCAGCTTTAAATGTTTCCATAGTGACATTAGATGATAGACACATGGGCTTTATACACTAGTCAATGTCTGATCATCTAAATCATAGTTATGCATATAATCCTTAGACTAGAGGTGACATGTTATCTAATATATTGGTAGCTATGGTTTGTTACTGCTTACATGTTGATGTTATTCATGTATTGGTATATGGTATGTGGTGGTCATAATTAGTGGTAAGTAGAGATAAGTGATCTCCAAGAAAGGATTCATTAACTTGGGTAAACAAAGAAGGAATCCTATGACTTCTAGTTGTTCTCGATTCATAACTCCTTAGCAAAGGTAGTAAAGATTCATTAGATTTAGTTTCTAGTAAGAATCGGTTTATTCAGAATTAGAACTAGATTAAATGCCAATAATAGATTAAGATTACAAATATATACACAAAGTACAAGCTCTATGGCATATAAACCTAACAGGAGGGGGGCAAAATATTTACCAAGTCAAAGCGCTTCCTCATGAAGAAAAGTTAAAACCCTTTTCAGGGCAGGGTCCCTCCCAAGGAAGAGGGTAGAATCACTAAGTGAGAAAATGGCTAAGTCTTTATAACAGCTTAACAAGTTTTGAATAAATGCAAAGGAAAGAGCAAAATAAAATGTAAAGAAAAAAAATGAATCATTTTCATTAATCAGATATTAAAGTTTACAAAAGACATGTTTTATAGGAATACATTAAAAAAAACATATAAAAAAATGATACAAAGGATGGTAACTTTATTGTTTTCTTGCACTTGAGGTTGCCTCTTCCCCATGGGTGTTCTCATTATTAGAGCTCCCTATGCTTGAAGTGTATCCTAGAGAATCAGATGATCCCCTTTCGTAGAGTGAAGGTTAGAGGGCAAAGAGGCCAGATATTCCATGTATTGGCACGAGGGGGAGACTTCCACCTTTGATTCCTCTAGCATAGAAGGAAGCTCTTCGGCGATCTCAGGGAAGCGAAGATGTGCTTCCAGCAAATCCATGTTGTACCCCTTTACTAAGGCTTTAGAATTACTTTGGTAGTTCAAGGAAGCTTAATCGGTCAAACTCAAGCCCCTCCACTTGCTTAGTCGCATACTTCCATATTTGTTTAGCTAGAGCATAGTCCTTTAGCAACATGTACTTCCTTTCGAAGGTCCAGTCTAGCTTGGCCTTTCTCTCTTTCAGCCTATTCTTCTCATCCTTGAGGGACTTTTGAAGCTCATTGTTGGAAGTATTAAGAGCTTCAACCTTTCAGCCTCTACCTTAGCACCATTCGCTTCCTCCTTGGCTCACTAAGCCTCTGCCTTCGTTTATTCCACCCTCTTGTGCTCTTTTATCTAGGAATTATGATACTCCTAAGATAGGACCAACAATTATTGAGTCTCCTCGCAAACAAAAGAGAGCTCTATATGCATTAACTCCCATGAACGGATGGTCTCTTATAAAAAAAAACCTAACAGTTAGAGCAGCCATAAACACATACAAAATTTATGAGAAAAAGTTTAAAAAGATAATAAAGCTTACATCGAGACCAAAGCCAAGCACTGCCAGGGAGGAGGGAATATTTAAGTCTGATTCCCCAATGTGAACATGATGAGGCCATGAGGAGGAGGTGATGAAAGGGTTACCTGTTCTTGAAAAAATGGATCAGAATTAGCTTTTAGAGAAGATTCAGCTGCATCAATCATTTATGTAGTAAGAGGAACAATTCTAGTCACCTCTCCTTCTGCAAGTGGAGTCTCTTTAGCTTAAGCCCCCATTTCAGCCCCTAAGAGACTAAGCCTTTTAAATATTTCCACTTCTGTAGGAGGCAGAGTCCGGGCCTCTTCAACGGTCAGAGTGGGTTGAGTCACCTCAATAACAGTTGCAAAGGAAGGAGTTTCAATAGGGGCAACCTTATGGGGAACCAAACCCATCAAAATTTGATTAAAGTTGCTAATTAAAAGTATGGCTTGGAAAGTTTTCTTGGTGATGACAGAAGGAGTAAGGAGTATCAGAGGCTAGAAAGGATTATAAAAACCCTATGGGAAGGAGCCTTCTAAGGAGCTCCCAGGGCCTGTACAACGAGAATCCTTAATATGCTATGGGATCAAAGTGGCCAAATTGGTAAGAGGTGGAAGGGGGAAGGAAAATTCATCTCCTCTTCAAGCTTAGACCCATTTGAAAAAGAAAGAACAATAATATCAGTCAAATGAAAATATAAAGAGATATAAGACAAGTTAAAGCATTTAAGATAAAAAATACAATCACTACAAGAGGATAACCTCCATTAGGTGAACCTTTTAGTCCTACGAGCTAAAAGTTGAGGACAAGGCCATGTAGTGGACCTTTTTACCCTCCTAACGATGCAATGTATTATTTGAAGGGATGTTAGTAACATAAACTCAGAGGGTGGAGAAGCATAGGTGGTTTGCGGTAAAGGGGCATCCCTGTCAGAAGCCTTAGTCACTTAAACTAGAAGTGAAGGATCACTCTAAAAATCATATTAATAAATGTACTCCCCAATTAAGGGTATTCTCATAACTTCTGAAGGAGAAGACATCTCTTAGGTTTAACAGGTAGTGGGGGGACAAACTCCACACGTAAAGGCTATTTTGATCCGTCAGCTTAAGGAGTTCTTTTCACATGAGTCTCTTTATACATCTTAAGCAAGCCAGTCTCATGGGTAACACTCCCTTCCACATCTAGACATATGACTACTCCTTCCCTCATGAGGGTTACAATCACCAAAAACCATCCTTATTATAGGAGGTCCATTCTAAAAAACATAGGACCTCAATATAGCTATCCTAAAGAGTTTCATACTCACTAATAAGCTCTTTAAAAGAAAAATTGACTATATGATCAACATCATATTTACAGGGTGTACCACTAAACCGAAAAAGCCACATCATTCGTGGTATACCCCATAATGACAGATGGTTCAACTTTAGTACCTGAGGGAACCTTGACCTTTGGCTACCTAAAATAAAGGGTTGGTACAGCAGCTCAAGTCAAGGAAGGTGAGGGGAAAAAGCGGGGAGGTTGTGCGGCTGATGTTAACTTCTCAGCATTGGTCATCATTGAAGGAAACGTTTGCAGCGGAAGCATAGGAAAATTTGAACCGTGAAAATTCGATTTTCGATTTTCAAAAATTTTTCAAAAACTTAACTTTGTTAAAACTCTTTTAACAAAAATTAGGTTAGGAAATTTTCAAACTCTTTGAAACTTCCTAAACCTAGGATTTAATTCTTAAAATATTTTTTCAAAACTCTTTTAACAAAAGATTTAGAAATTTTGAAAATCTTTGAAAATTGGTTCTATGTTAAAATTCTTTTAACATAGAAGGTTTATTCATTTATCAAACTCTTTGATAAATGTCTAAACCTAAGTTTGGACCCATAACTTCAACCAATGATATTTCAACAATTTGTGCAAAAAATACAAGTTGAACAAAGAAAGGTTGAAGTAAAAATACCTCTCTCCCTCCTTCATAAATCTCCTTAAGTTTGAAGCCTCTAAATTGAAACATACCTAGCTTTTCCAAAAATCTTGTCCTTTAATTCTCTTCAAAAAGCTTAAATCATCTCTCTTTGGTTACCCAAACTTTTGATAATTGCTTCTTTACTTGAGAACTTGAGACTTGAGGATTAGTTTTGGACTTGAAAGCATCTCCACAGTCCTTTCTCAAAGGTTAATAGAAGAAGAGTTTGTACTTAAAGAACTCTGCTTCAAAATAAACTTTCTCTCTGTATTTAGTGTGAATTTAAGCTTTATCTCTCTAACTCTTAGAGAATTTCTCTCTCTAATCCAAGGTAGAAGAAGATGAATAGTTCCTCTTCTTCCTTTTTGGTGGAGTGAGTTGTCATTAGTAAAAAGATGACACCAACCTTTATTTATACCCATACTTGTTTTTCCTTAAATTAAGGAGAAGAATGGGAACCTTGTCTATTTGACTTAGTTGACCATTTGACTAGTCAACTAATAAAATAAATTAGGACTTTAGTTAGTAGGAATCACCCTTAAAACTTGATTAACCACATCTAATGTGGATTAAACTAACATCTCATATTAAGTTTAATTGTTTTATTTATTGTTCAAAACCATTCCAGTTAGTCATGCCCATTTGTATCTCATAAAAACAATGACATAATTGAAATTAATCTCTTTATGATTTAAACATCAAGACATGTTAGCATCTTTGTAAATTTAATTATATATTTATTTCAATCATCATTAATAATGAATTAAACTCTCTAATTAATTTTTAATATGATAAATACAAGCTAATGGCAATTGCTAAACGGTAGGTGACTTACTAGGTTCATGTTCTAATTAGAAATTGGATAAAGAAAACTCTTTTCTTCCCATCAAGTCTGTAATCCTCACCACACACTTAATCCCACAAGTCGTGAGTGACGTATTGATTAACATATCGTGAATACCCAATTAGAAATGAATGTAAGTGATCATATCCTTGAGATTACATGGACCTCTCGATCATAATTAGCATGCACTTGAATCCCTTCATTATAGATTCTTGATCTTAGCTAGGGTCTGTTTGTAGTGTATGCCCTAGAGTCTGTAATTTATATATATTTGAAATCTTCATCCATTAATGGCTATTGATATATATGTTTTCGTTTAATAATTAGTTTCATTTCAGTGTATTATGTATATATGTTCCTTAAGTTCTATGTAAGAGAGTCTATTCTCAAAGATTTTGAGAATTTGGAGATAGATTCTTTTTGTCATAGACTTTAAAGATAGTTCACGGTCATAGGATTATTGGTAGGGACACCATTAATCTAGAGAGATTGTCAACTCTGTTGTCATCCATGACAAGTATGAGATATTTGTTGGTATAGAGGTAGTGAGTCTCACACTATAGACATGTGTTGTCATGATAACATATGGACAATCATAAGATGAGTAAGTCATATAGTGACATTAGATGATAGACACATGGGTTTTACCCACTAGTCAATGTCTGGTCATCTAGATTATAATTGTGCATATAATCCTTAGACTTAAGGTGACATGTTATCTGGCGTATTGGTGGCTATGGTTTGTTACTGCTTACATACAGATGCTACTCACGTATTGGTATATGGCATGTGGTGACCATAATCATTGGTATGTTGGGATAAGTGTTTAACCAAGAATGAATTCATTAACTTGGGTAACTAAGGAAGGAATCCTATGACTTCTGGTTGTTCTTGATATCCAAATTTCTGATCATAGTGGATAAGGTTCATTGGAAAGAGTTTCTAGTTGGAACTGATTTATCAAGAACTCATACCGGATGAAAGTCATATGATCTAACACATAGGGTTTGACTTCTTCCATGACCCTAGCTGAGATCGGGAATCCATAATTAAGGAATATGAGTGCATGGTAATTATAATCAAGAGGTCTATGAAATGTCAAGGATTTATCACCGACATTCATTTCTAATTAGGTAGACGTCACTCACGATTTATGGTACCAAGTATGAACTGTGGATTACGTACTTGGTGTGAAGAAAAGAGTTTTCTTTATCCCATTACTAATTAGAACATGAATCTATCAAGTCACACACCATAAAGTGTATCCTTTGGCTTGGTATTTAACAATGTTGATAATTGATTAAAGAGTTTAATTAATTATTAACTTACATTGGGTTAGACTTGTAATTAAATTTACAAAGATCCTAGCATATCTTAAAGTC
>CAOJBK015513650.1:0-16893 GCA_948294925.1 Codiaeum variegatum
TTAAACTCTAAAATGAACTTAGGCAATCATTTCAATCAAATTCATTTTACTAATCAAAACTTAAACATGAAGATGTCATCTTCTCCCCCTTTTTTAGTGATTGCAGACCTTTCTCTAGCTTTGACCTTTTTGTCTTCAATCCCATCATTTTTTGGGTGATAACCCAGGCCAAAAGGAGGAGTAGAGAATTTAAAGTCATTGAAGGTCCCAATTCCTTATTGATTTTTCCCAAGGCCTAGACCAGGGAAGTAGGCAATGTGTTTCATATTATTCCCAATTATTGGGTTGCAGTATAGGTCGAAGTCTAGAGCGATTGCCCCCTTTAGGTTCTTAGTAGTATGAATGAACTGGACAAATGAGAAACAAGATAAAGGATATGCTGGCAGCTCAGATTGAATCTAAAGAATGGGAATTATGTCTGGGACTTTAGATTTTCCAAACAAACCAGCTTTAATAGTAACTATTCCACCTTTAAGAAGGAAGTTGACTCTCTGATGTAAAGTTGAAGGCACTTGCTTGGCTTGATGGATCTAAGGTCTTCCTAGAAGAAGATTAACGCATGATGGAACATCAATCACTTGGAAAGGTACTTTGAAAGTTGTTGGGCCCATGGTGATGGTCAGAGTTGCCACCCCCCAGTACTTCTCTTTTTGAATTATCATAGGTTCGAACAGTCTAATCAGATGGCATGAAATCTATAACACTCATACCCAAGCAACTTTCCACTTTGAGTGAGCAGACCTTATGTGCAAACCCATTATCAACCAGAGTCATTGGAATTGTCTTTTCTTTGGTGATACTATGATGTAAAGAGCATCATTGTGTGGTCCTCCATGTGGGATCTCATTTTCTGAAAAAGGGATTGATGCTCCTTTGGTAGACTTGGTAATGGAAGCAACCAAAGCTTTAGGAGAAATGTCAGTTAAAGTCTAAAATTGCCTCAACGCCTTACAAAGAGCTTAGCGGCGAGGATAGGATGACATAAGCAGACTCTAGATGGAAATGTTTGCTTGGGTCTTCTTTAACTGCTTGAGTAAGGAGTCCTCTTTAGGGTCAGGAGTTCCTTTAGATTGAGCCACCAGTTCGCTTGCAGATGGTGAAAGGGCAGCAGGTGCTTGTGTTATTCTCCCACTTCTTAGAATAGCATCAATTTCTTCACCCAAATGTCTTAGGTCAATAATAACACAATAATAGTTATTTTGGATTGACCTCCCGAAAAAAGGTTGGCCAACCGAAGATAAGCAATTTGGAAAGGACTTCTCTAAGGAAGATTGGCCCTCTTCGGTGTAGTGCTAATTTCTCAGGTGCATAACATCATAGATAAGGTGTGTTGAATCCCCTTCATCAAATTCTATAAGGATTACATTCACATTATGTTCTGGTAGGGGATTGGTGCTTATGTTCGGAGTAGGCATGAGGAGTTCATCGACATCAATTAGATTTTGGATATTGTGTTTGAGGGCCTTACAGTCGTCAATTTTGTGGCTAGTCCTTGATGATAATCACACCTTTTAGACATGTTGAAATTCTTTGGCAATGGATTTGGAATGGGCTTAGGTTCCAAAGGTTTAAATGCATCATTTTCCAAACATTGCTTCAGGAGAAAGCTCAGTGTTAAGCCCCTAAAGTTGGTGAATTCCCTTCATTTGATTTGAATGGGCTATGGGTCGAAATTGCATTGAACCCGCCTTCTTTCTGAGTGCCATTCATTTTTTGAAAAAAGGAGGATGTAGTCTGAGTATTGTCCTTACTGAGCCCTGAATACACCCCATCTTCAAGGCATCTGCCAACATTTACTAAGGCCTTGAAATTAGGAATATATTGTGTCATCAGTCTATCTCGATACACATGTAATAAATTCTTGATAATGGTGTCTATCTATTTAGAGTCAGTTGGTCTATTTACCATTTGAGAGGCTTTCTTCCTCCATCTAGTAATGAAAGATGAGAAGGTTTATTTAGGGAGCTATTTAGTTATTTCAAGATCCTTTTTTTTTAACATCCAGCTCTTTATTATATGAATATTATTTTACAAATTCATTACAAATCGATTCCCAGGTCTATTTCTTGGAAACATCCAGTTGTACAAACTAGTTCAGAGCCACACTAGTAAGTGACTATTGAAATAGCTGAGTAAGAAGCTCGCCTTCAATGCCCAAAGGGTGCATCGTGCCATCATAGATCCTCAAGTGAGTGTTAAGGCAAGAAGTTCCATCAAACTTTTCAAATACCAACATCTGGAATTTGAGAGGGAGCCTAGAATTTGGAAATGGACTCAGAGCCTTCACATCAATGAAATTTTCTTTCTTTTTAAGAGTATCAATGGTCTTTTGCATCTCTTCATATTTCTTTGCCATGGACTTGATCAGTGGGTGATTTTGGCCCCCTTTTGGGAAAGGATACACAGTAGGCACAACCAGAGTTGTGGTTCCATGGTCAGTTGGTAGAGTCAGGATAACCACATCTTCAGTAATAGGATCTTTCTCTGAGTTGGAAGAGGTAGAGGCATGGTTGGCTAGCTGGACCCCAATCTTGCTCATCATGGCTCGAACCTTGCCTAGGATAGTGTGCTCTTGGGCTTGCATCATTGCAGTGAGGGTCTCTTGTTGTGTTTTCATAGCCTCATCTTATCTTTTCAGTATCATAGCTAACATTCCAACAATGTCAGCAGGTGGAATAGTGGCAGTAGTGCAGTGGCATTAACTGTAATGGCAGGGTTGAGAGTGTTGTTTCCTTTTATGTTTGACATGTTAACCTTTAGACAAAGAAAAGGAAGGTACCAGCTTTTGAAAGATAAGGGCTGGTAATAGGTAGGTAGGTATGAATAGGGGTAAGTTTTTGGAGAATTTGGTCTGGAACAGTTCACTTAGCCCAATTTCATTTTTGGATATAGTGATGCATGTATGCATGAATGAAAAAGGTTTCATGATGACAGTTATAATTAGAGTCTTTAGGGTACATGGGATCTATGGTCAACACTAATCATTACATGAGAGCTTGGTGGTTTAAAGGTTCCACAGCGGCTAGAGGTGCAATATACCTAGCCACGTGTGAATCGAGGAGGTTTGTGTGGGTCTAGCGGGTATGTGCAACCTCGTTATCCCAACCAAAAGGATCAAAGGGTATGCTTTGGAGTTGGATGATTTCACTATCAGCAAAGTAGTCCTTAGGAAGGAAGCTCACTCGATGTTACATTCTATCCTGGTCTTCCTGGAATAAGAGCGCATGTAAATTGATGCATGAAACCTAATTCCATACAATCTTAAGCCAAATGTGCTTTTATAAAAAAATAACCCCACTTAGTTTGTCAATTTCCAAATGTCCCCAGTGGAGTCGCTAGCTGTGAGGCCCCGTCTGAGTCCGTAAGATTTCCTAGCGGGTATTCGAGTTTGTGGCTCGAGGAAACAACAACGTGGGGCTAGATTGCATATGGCTTCATGATTGTGGATAAGTTCTACATTTGTACACTCCACATGTGTTCGTTGGTGTACACATGTGATTTGATTGAGTCACCACTTAATCTTTAAGAAAAACTACTTTCCTTAGGTGATTAAGAAACCAATTTATACTCCATTAAAGATATTATAGTTTACCCAATTTTTAGTAAAGGCTAACCCTCAAAACATAATTGAGTTCGAGGATTCGTGATTCAATAAAAAAATTTAGAAAAAGAATTTTTCTAGTTCAAAATAGTTTTGGCTTAAGAAAATAAATGGCTTCGGTTAAAATTTAGTTTTTGTGTATGCATGGCATACCATGTGATGTATGAACAGATAAAGTATGGAAAACATGATGCATGGATGGATAATCATATGCATGACAACTATAAAATGAAAAGTGGTAAATAATAAAGAAATTAAACAAGGATCCTTCCTCTAACCCACTGTGGGTTCTAGGAAAGGAATACATCCCCAACTACGAACTGAAAGCAAAATAAACAAAATAAACTATTACATCAAAATAATAACAAATTAGGGGATCCTTTCTCCAATCCAAAAAGATCTGGGAAACTCACACATTCTCCAAAATTAATACAAATTCGAATGAAAGAATAATAAAAGTAAATAAATAACAATAACATAAAAAGTAATAAACAAACACAAGGGAAAAATAAAGAAAAATAGATTTTTAGAGTTGAAGCCATATGAAAAGGTTTACTGGTGTATCCCATTGAATAGGAATCCAACCCCACACCATTATCCCTTCTTGTGAAGGCTAGGGCTGTTCTGATAAATAATGGGTGGCGGTTTGGTTGGTTCAAAAGCTAATTTATTTTAATATTAAAAGAATTAACCAGATAGGCTTTTAATCAATTTGGTTTTGATTAAAATTTGGTTTTTGATTAATATGCGTTGCCTAATCAATTTTAGGGCTTTGGTCGATTTATTTCAGAAAACATAATTTCATTAATGAGAATTACCAAGTCAATTTTAAGGCTTAATTCAGAATCAAAAGAGCAAGAAATACTGTATTGTATTTACCTTTGGCTTGCGAGGCTTCGAAACTGGTTTGTCTGAAGGCTTGATGAATCCGGAACGAGTCTCCATTGTGGGTTGTTAGGTGTTTTAGTAATGTATGTAGTTTCTGTAATGGTCTGAGAATAATAGAAAGTCTAAATGGTAGTCTGAAAATAAAAAAAAGCAAGTATGAAAGTCTCTAAAAAAAGTATTAAAACTGATATAGAGGGTCGAATTTATAGAAAACCTTGTCGAAAAAGTGGAACGCACACATTTGGGACTAAACACATGCGTTTGGGCCTAAATGCATGGGCCTGGATTTCTGGATTCATCCAGTCTAATTCGATTCGATTTTTTAGGTTTTCTGAGTCCGTTTAAGATTTAATTTGAGCACGGTTTGAACCTATGGGCTCGTATTGATGGGCCAGATTTAATGGTATAAAAATATGGGTTCACACACAGTAGGTCCTCAGCACTGGTTAAAGATTTTTTAAGCAAAGAACACAAAAATTATTTCTCATTCCAATACATTGCACAAGGAGTACATATGAACATATATACAGAAAAAGAAAGAAAATAAAGGAAACATTATTTTCTAATCTTACATCCAAAAGATATTGCTATATTATTTACTATATTTGACACAAATTTATGAATTGGTGAACTATTCGTTGGAATTTTTTGCAAGGAAGGAAATCTTGATTAGCCATTGATTGGTTGGCCTTTGATTATGGAAAGTGCAAGCTATTGTTTACTTTCTTAACCCTTCCTCAAGTTGGAGGAAATGATAGAGTGGACTCCAAGCTTGTTTCGAAACTCCATAAAAGGAAAAGTGGGCAATGATTTTATAAAAATATCAGTAACTTGTTGAGAGGAAGGTATATAGCGAGTGATCAAGGAACTAACAACAACCTTTTCACGGACACAGTGACAGACAATTTCTATGTGTTTGGAATGCACATGAAAGACTGGATTAATTGTCATATATAAAGTACTTTTGTTATTGCAAAAGAGTTGAGGAGCTTTATTTAGTGCGACTCCAATGTCTCGAAGAAGAAATTGTAGCCAAACTAACTTTGCCATAGTAGAAGCTAAGGCTTAGTACTAAGCTTCAGCACTGGATAGGGATACGGTAGGCTGCTTTTTTGAGCTCCAAGATATACAAATAGCTCCAAGGGAAATGCAATAACTTTTCGTACTACGCCTAGTTGTTGGACAACCATCCCAATCTACATCACAAAAACCATAAAGAGTGAGAGTACTATGTTTGCGAAAAGAAATACTAAGGTGAAGGGTGCCTTTAAGATATCTAAGTATACGCTTGATCGATTTCATATCTCTAATAGTGGGATTTTGAAGCTTTTGACACATTTTATTAAGTGCTTGAACAAAGTTAGGTCAAATGTAAGTCAAGTATTGTAAGGCACCAACTAAGCTTCGATATTCGCTGGCATTTACAAGTGTAGAATCCTAAGGTGTAGCTTGAGATTTTACGGCCATTGGTGTTTTATAGTGTGAGCTCTCAAGTAGTTTTGCTCGTTGGAAATTTTCTTTAATATATTGACTTTGTGATAGGTGATTCCTTGAGGGTGTCATTGGACTTCTATTCCAAGGAAGAAGTGTAACTCTCAAAGATCTTTAAGAGAAAATTCGAATCTAAGTTTGTTGATGAAACCTTGAATAAAATCTTCGTCATTACTTGTGACCAAAATATTATCCACATATATATGCATTAGTATAATGATATGACCATTATGTAAATGAATAAACATGGATCAGCTGTGCTACATATGAAACCAAGATGAAGAAGATATTAAGATAATCTATTAAACCATGCTCTAGGTGCTTGTTTTAGTCCACAGAGAGATGTGTTTAATTTTCACACAAACTTGAGTTTTTGTGGATCCTTGAAGCCAGGAGGTTGCTCCATATAGACAATCTCTTTAATGTGTCCATGAAGGAAGGAATTTTTGGCGTCAAGTTGTCTTAGTTTCCAATTTGATGTTGTTGCAACTACTAGGACAACTCTAATTATAGTGGCTTTTATTATAGGAATGTAGGTTTCCTCGTAATCAAGTCCCTCAATTTGAGAATACCCTTGAGCAATAAGATGAGCCTTGTAATGCTCTATGGTTCCATCCTCCTTAAATTTAATTCGAAATATCCATTTGGATCCGATGATATTAGTTTTGGATGGTCTTGGTACAAGTTGCCAAGTGTTATTGATATTAAGAGCTTGGATTTCTTAGTCCATGACTTCCTTATAATAAGGAAGATGCAAGGCTATTTTGTATGACGTTGGGACATTAACATCACCGCTGGTAATGAGAGCAAGATTATGTCTTTTGGGTCGAATTTGGTGAGTTGCTTGAGCTAGTTCAGGATCAAGCTGAGGATTTTGTCGAAGCTGTGCATGGGTAATTATACGTTGTCTTTGTTGATTTGAGGTGGTGCCTGTATGAGAAAGATCAACAAGTTTTTACTCATATCAGGTAAATTTGTAAATAAAGATTGAGTATCAAGGTTTGAAGAAGATTCTGTATTGAGATTGTGGATGGATTGATCAGAGGTGCTGGTTGCACTAATATTTTCAGGATAATAAGAAGTAATAGGATCGATATGGACATCACAATTTACGTTTAGGTTGGTGGTGTTAGTTTGAACAGGTTGCTGTTGAAATTGCGTTTCCAAATTGATTTCCTTATCCATCGTGGAGTTGGGAGCTTCACTAGTATTTTAAATTCCTTGCTCTAATGGTTCCATAATTATTTCCCGATTTGTTGTAAAATTCTCATTGATTAGATTGTCACCATTTTAGGTATTAGTATCCATTACTTCTTGTGTAGGGACATGGATTTCATTGTTACTATTAGCTGTGGTATTGGGATAGTCCAATGCACATGAAGTAGTAGAGTTTTTCTTCCCTTCCTCAATGTGATGTGTATGGTGTGGCTGCCTTTTATTACTATGATCAACTTGAATTTGCTCAATATTGTTAGGGAAGGAAATGACATCTAATTCCTTGATAGTTGTATTATTTTGTGATGAAGAGAAGGGAAAGTAAGTTTCATCAAATACTACATGATGAGGAATGTAAACTTTGTTAGTTAAAGGACTTAAGCAATGATAACCTTTATGAATAGGACTATAACCAATAAAAAATACAAGGATATAATTTCTTGGCAAACTTATTTTTCCCCTGATCACAAAGGTAAGGAAAACACTTGCATCCAAAAATTCTTAACATACTATAGTCAGGCTCGTGATTAAATAATTTAAAGTATGGAGATGACATGCTAAGAGTAGAGGAGGGCATGCGATTAATTAAAAAGAGGGCAGTGAGGAAAGCATCAACCCAGTATTTTGTTGGCATTTGAGCTTGAAAAAGAAGAGTAAGTCCAATCTCCATAATTTGAAGGTGTTTTCTTTCAGCAACTTTGTTCTGTTGTGGAGTATAAAGACATGAAAATTGTTGACTTATACCACAATTTGATAGATGACTTTCAAAGGCTATCAAAGTAAACTCTCCTCCATCATCACTTTCGAAAATTTTAATTTTCCTTTCAAATAAGGCCTCCGCCTATTTTTGAAACTTAAGAAAAATTCAAAGAAATAAGACTTTTGTTTTAAAGGAAACATCCATTTATAACGTGTACAATCATCTACAATAACAACATAATATTTAAAATTTTGGCCAGAAAGTATTGGAGCAGGTCCCCACAGATCACAATGTAATTTATCTAAAGGAAATTGAGAAATTTTATTTGATAAAGCAAAGGGAAGTTTCCAACATTTTCCCATTTGGCAGTTGGCGTAAATGGTTTTAGTTTACTCCTAACTAGAAACATTAATCAAATTCTTGGAATGTAAAGTTTTCAAAAAATTAGAACGTAGATGTCCCATGCATTGATGCCAAAAACCTTAAGGGACTTCTTTATAGGCGACAAGGGCTTTATGTTTATTGTCTAATGCATATAAGCCATTATACTTATAGCCTTTAGCAAGCATTTTTCCCTGTTGAGACTTGACGAAAAAATTGTTAGCATCAAAGGTAAAAGAACATGCATTATCAGCGGTTAATTTACCTACAAAAATAAGATTCTTTTTAATTTTAGGAATTACTAAGACATTTTTAAGATTAATGATTTAGTTATTTGTTTCATTTTTTCCTTCTCCAATATGACTTATAGGCAAATTGTCTCCATTACTAACAATAATAGAGTCATTTTCATTATATTGAGCTAGTTTTGATAATTTACCTGGATCTTTGATAATATGTGTAGTAGCAACTGAGTCAGCATAAAGATTTGAATCATCACCTTCGGTTAAGTTCATGGCTGCTAGTGCCTTATGGAGTTGATCTTCTGGTTGAATGGAGTGATCAAAGTGGCTCCAACATTCAATGGCAGAGTGATTGTATTTTCTACAGATTTTGCATATGATAGTGGCCTTTTTTTCTTATCATTTTTATTGTCACTAGAATTTCAATTAAATTGTTCTACATAATTGGTATTATTATAATTGGGTCGAGAATTATACCTTGCGATAGGATTAAATCCATGCCCACAAGAGTTTAATCGGCCTCCATTCCTACCACGACCCTTTCCTTTTTATGTAAAGTAAGCTTGGTCATGCCAAGGATTAGAATCTTGTTCATTATTGCTGTGATTAGGTTATTCGTAAGCTTGAGGTTATATTGAATTGTTGGAATGAAGGATAAGGTGGTTTCGTGAGTATGGCAGTGGGAAAATCTTGGTACTTGAGTCCAAGACCTCTTGCTAGTTGAAATACCTTTTTTCATTTCATCAATCGGATTCTTGATAGTAACCAAGCTATCATAAAGGCCTTTGAATTTCTTCACATAATCATCAATGGAAAGAGTGCCTTTTTGCAAGGACATAAGAGTCTCATTCAAAATCATCTCTTTTTTCAACTATAATTGGGAGAATTTGTTGTTCTATTAACTTCCACACCTTGAAAGTTGAACCAACATCTTTAAGAGTAACCAGCACTTCAGTTTTGATGTTTTTCAGTAAGAAGGCAATGAGAAGGCCATCATTCCTCTTCCACAAGAGGTAATTTGGATTGGTTTAAGTTTTATCTTCTTTTGAAATTTCTCGTGAGGGTTTGCTACCTTCTACAAGATGATGAGCCATGTTTATACTTTGAATTAATGGCTCCATTTGAGAACACCATAACAAAAAAATTTGAGTTGTCAAGTTTAAGAGAGATTAGGCCAGAACATTGATGAAGAGTTTGAAGAGAGAGTTCAATTTCATCATTAGTTTGAACAAGAGAAGTATTGGCCATGAGAATTGATGTGAGAGAGATAATAGATGGCTTTGATACCATAAAGATTTTTTAAGCAAAGAACACAAAAATTATTTCTCATTCCAATACTTTGCGGAAGGAGTACATATGTACAAATATACAAAGAAAGAAAACAAATAAAGGAAACATTATTTTCTAGTCTTAAATAAAAAAGATATTGCTACATTATTTACCATATTGGACACAAATTTATTAATTGGTGAACTAGCCATTGGGATGTTTTGCAAGGAAGGAAATCTTGATTGGCCTTTGATTATGGAAAGTGCAAGTTGTTGTTGACTTTCTTCATTGGTCAACTCCTTCAAGTGGCCATTTGAAGTGCAATCTTGATGCAGGTTTTCTCTCTTCTTCTCGCTAGGTCAGAATCGTCATGATATTAAGAAATGATGAAGGTAACACAATAGCCTGCAAATCTCAATTGCTAGATATATTTTATGATGTGATGGAAGGTGAAGCTTTGACTCTACGCAATGCTATCCAATGGGTTCTCTCTTTAGGATTTAACCATGTTGATTCTGAGATGGATTGTAAGAGTGTTGTTGACAAATTTTATTCTGTTTCTCTTGTATTTTCAGAAGTTGATTTTATTGTTTTAGATTGTAGGGATTTATTTCAACAAGAAGATTTTAATCTCAGGTATGTAAAGAGACAAGCAAATGGTCATGCTCATATACTTGCTAGTGCGGACCATTTAGATGCTCGTTTCTACCAATCTTTTTCAGCTCTTTATTTCCTTGAGAATGCTCTCTTGTCGAACTTGGTTATTTCTTAATGAAACTTTATTTATCAGGAAAAAAAGAGCACTAGTGTAGATACTTTTATTGGAGAAAGATTAATAGTTGATTAGTCGGGTACAGATGATAGAATCCCATTGGTATATCATGTATTGGAATAATTCCTCTTATAATTTGCTAATTCAAGCATCTTAAACTGCAATCTAAATAAGAGAGGTGCCAACATGTCATAACTGACATGTGTTAAGTCTCTCAAATTAGATGACTTAATTTTTAATTAAATTAATTTTTAATATTTTCAAACTCAAAGCAACATATGATTTGGGTTAGTTGGTTGTGATTTAATTAAGCCGTTGCATAACCTAATCATAGATATATAGATGATCAATGAATTATATGTTTCTAGATTCTTGAGTACCTTGAAAGGAATTCATTATAAATATGGCTAACACTGAGCTTTTTGCATGAAATGGAAAATTAGCTTAAAGACCTTCGTCTGTAAGGTAAATTACATTAAAAGATCTCCTGAATTTTGACTTTTTTTTTTATTAAGCCTTTAAACTTTAAACTTTGATTGTGTTATATTGAGTTCATTAACAAATATTTCATATTTTATTAAATCTTTTAATATATATTTTATATTTTATTAAATATTTTATAATCTATTTTATATTTTATTAAATTTTTAAATTTTAATTATATTATATTAAACATTTTATTATTTTTAATAAAAAAATTCTTAATATAATATAAAATGAATATTAAAGGGTCTAATATAATATAATCAAAATTCAGACATTCAATTCAATAAAATATTAAAGTTGATGGGTTGTCAACCTTGTCTGTAATTGCCATCTTTTCTTAGTATAAAATTAAAAGCAAAGGGTACATTTGAAGTAAGAAAATCTTGGAATATTGTGAATACAGAGTTAGCGAGATGTCAGGATCATAATTATTATAATTTGATGGTGAAACATTATTTGTCACAGCAACAACCATGCAACGCCAATGATTGAATGATTTCTCTTTGGATAACTAAGAATAAGGTCTCCGGACCAACACATTTTGGTATCAAAAGGCTTTCGAGTTGACATTTCTCTTCACATCAAATTGATAAATTTTATAATTATTTGGCCAGAAAAAATTAAAATTTATTGTTGATATCTTTTCTTTTACTTTTGCCCGATATTTATTATTGATCTGCATTCTAAATAATATGTCAAGACAATAATAACAATAATAAGAATAATAATAATAATGCATGTCTTTCATGTATTCAATAAAGTCGTTTTCTATAAATATAAATTTTAAATATTTAAAAAGTCAATCTACCAGTTACTGTACTACAGTAGGTTATATTTTGGAAGTGCTTGGTTGGAATTTTTGAAAGGGAATGGATTGGAGTTTATTCCATTTCAATATTTGTTTGAAATCTTTTGATATAGAATTTGACACTAAGAAGAATCAAACTTCTCTCTAATTTTATAGAATTTTACTCCTACCATACTTTTCAAGATTCCCAATCTCCTCCGTAATATGAATTTTCATTCTATTTAAGTTCATTCTAATTTGTTAAATCAAACGTCCCTTTAATAGCATTGTAGAGTCTTTAGTATTACTAGGGTACGCCCACTAATTTAACTTTGTACTAGCTGTTAGGTTCATGTTCCATTCTTACTTCCATTATTCATGAATTGTAATTGAATCAAGTGTTAATAAAAAAAAAATTATTACTGATACTGCTCAGTCTTAGCTTAGTTCGGTCCCAACAACATGTTTGGACCTTTATCGAATCCTGTAGCATCCAGTCCTACCTGAACCCGAGGCACACCATAAGTTTTGTCTTTTAGTGACTTTCGGGGCTCGGGATTTGATAGCAGATAGGTATCACATGCCCCATGAACAGGTACACTACCAAAATATCCGAAACTGACACGTGTCCCCTTCGACAGAGTTTTCACCCTATAAATACTGACCTCATCATCTTGAATAAGGTAATGACTACCTATCCTCACAACCTCACAACATACATAATGTTCCATTTGAGTTCCAACCCCTTACTGACTTGAGCGTCGGGTGGTTATCGTCGGACATAACGTCCGGTCCTGACCACTGTCTACTTTGTGCAGGTTACTTCCAGCTCAGCCAGAGCCGTACAAACTCAGCGTTGGCCAATGACCGACACGCATCATTTGGTGCCGTCTGTGGGAAACGACTGACAGTTCCCTCCAAATACATTCTCAAAACCTGCATCATAGATCAAAACTCTCACAATGGAACATACCCACGATGAAGCCCGTGTGGTAGAGGATAGTCCTCCTCCTACTACCACAAACCCAGCAGCAAACACACCTCCAACACCTCAAAACCCAACTAAGCTTTAGCTAACATAGCTGCTTCCTTGCAAAGCTTCATGAACCAACCTCAAGCCCCAAGCCCTTCCACACTAGCTTCACAACCCGTTTTGTCTTAGGCAATGCCAGATTTGGTGGCTGCCTTACAAAGTCTAATTACCAATCTTGCTCCCTTAGTTGCTCCTCTCCAAGCAGCACAAAGGCCAGACCCACCAATCAGAGCAGACAACAACCCTCCAACAGTCAATGTCAACATCCCAGCTAATGTATCAGCAGTCAGGCTTGCTGTGGAGAGGAACCAAAATAGATCTGTACTGGGAGTGCCAGACAGGGAACAAAGGAGAGATGGCAGGAGTGGAAGGCGACAAGGGGAAGATAGGGAGGTAGTAGGAGACAAATTTGCTGCCAACAGGAGAGAGGAGGAACATCAGAGCAGATCTCCCAGAGGTTTAGAGCAAAGACAAGAACATGCAAATCCCAGAAGGGAGGAACAGGAGGCCTCAAGCCACCATGGGTCTAGAGTGACCCTGATAGAGGAGGTGCGAAGATATGTTGACGAAATGGCAGGTCCAAAGCCAGATAGGAGGAAAGATTTCTCCCTACATCTCAAATCTCCATTCGCCAGGCATATAGAAGAATTTCAGATGCCTGACAAATTCAAGCAGCCCAGAGTTGAGAAGTATGATGGCAACCAAGATCCCAAGGCACACGTCTTAGAATATAAACATTTGGTGGAGCTGAAAATGACCAGGGATGAGGCACTTTACCGAGCCTTCAGGGGCACTCTAGGAGGGGCTACAGTAAAGTAGTATGACAGCTTACCCGAGGGCAGCATAGACTCATTTTAGAGTCTGATGAATCTGTTTGTCAAAAGGTTCTCAGCCTCCATTCCCATACCAACGCCGACCTAAGCCTTGGATCAGATAGAGCAGGGTTCGGACGAGTCGCTAAGAGACTTCATTGCTCTATTCAACAGAGAAACACTGAAGGTGACTGACATTGATGAACCCAGAGCAATCGAAGCCCTCCAGAAGTGCACTAGCCACCAGGACTACTTTAAAGCTCTGGTTTAGAGCTCGCCAAGGACCTTGAATGAAGCAATGACTATTGTAGAGGAATACATTAAGCAAGATAATGCTTTCAGGGAGAGTAGATTTTACAAGAGGAGAAAGCCAAAAGAGGGAGGCTCATCCCAGAAGAAAGCAAAGAAAGAAGAGCTGTCACCAAGGGGTGGAGGAACCCCTAACAGACAAAATCAACAGCAGAGGTATACAAAACCACCAAGGAGGGAAAGGTTCGACCCATCTAAGCTTACACCACTGAATACCAAGCCAAAGGTGATTTTTGCAGCCTTCCAAGACAAAGATATTTGGAAGAGACCAAGGCTCATCGTAAAAGATCCAGCCAAGAGGGACAGATCTCTGTGGCATAAATTCCACAATACTCATGGGCACACAACTGACAATTGCAGATCCCTCATGGAAGAGATCAAAAGGCTTATTAAACAGGGCTACCTCAGCAACTATGTAAAGAGGAATGATAGGACAGGGCCAGCGAACCCTATAAAGCCAGTGTCGATAGAAGATGGAGTGGCTGGTGACATCCTATGCCTCACAAGGGGCCTGAAGAGATTCCTCTGAGTCGAAGGAAGTAGAAGGAGCTAGCTCGAACCTATGAGCCATCTGAGCTCGTGTTTTTCAATGGCACAAATCAACCCACTCCCGGGTCAGCCAGTTGAACCACTACTAAGGCCGAAGCCATAGTCATCTCTGCTGTGGTGGCCAACTTCAAGGTCAGGAGGATCTTTGTGGACATAGAAAGCTCGGTGAACCTCTTGTAGTGGGATGCATTTGTACAAATGGGTATTGATAACCCGATGATCCAGCCTCTTAAGGCACTAGTCCGAACCTTTGATAAAGCTATCATCCTAGCAGTGGGCACTATAGAACTGCCCGTGACAGTGGGTCGAGCCCCAAAGGTAGTAGCAGTGATGGCTATCTTTGTGGTGATGAAGTTGCCTATGGCATACAACATATTGTTGGGAAGGCCCTTGCTCTGGGACCTAGATGTCTCAGTCAATTTCAGAAGAGGTAGAATGACAGTCCCTCTCCCTGATGGCTCGGATCTGCACATCTATAGGGATGCAGCCCCTAAGATGACATTCACAATGGAGAATAAGAGGAAAGCCATATCTCTAGAGATTAATGAGGTGAATATGGTGGAGACATTTCCTCACGAAGCCCCAGCCGAATCCAAGGGCAAGTCTGCCTAGAAGCTCAAACCCTGCCATGTCAATGATGATGTCCAAAGCCTTCAGATTAACTATGCACTGAGTCCAGAAGAGAATGGGCGGGGACAGACATTCCTGGCTGATAATATGGCAACATTCGCCTGGACTTCCACGAACATGCCAGGAATCAGCCCAGAGGTCATCACTCACTTCCACGAACATGCCAGGAATCAGCCCAGAGGTCATCACTCACAAGCTGCATGTAGACCCTGCCTAGGCCTGTCAAACAGAAGAAAAGATGCTTTGGGCCTGAGAGGCAAGCCATAACTGATGAAGAAATGGAGAAGTTACTTGTAGCTGGTTTCATCACAGAAGTACAATTCCCAGAGTGGTTAGCCAACGTGGTGATAGTCAAGAAAGCAAGCGGAGGCCATAGAATGTGTGTGGATTTCACCAATCTAAACAAAGCATGCCCAAAGGATTCCTATCCGTTGCCTATGATTGACAAGCTGGTAGATTCCACAGCCGGTTTCACCTATTTCTCTCTACTTGATGCTAAGAAAGGCTACCACCAAATCGGAATGGACGAAGATGATGAGGAGAAGACTTCATTAATAACAGAGAAGGGAACATACTGCTATGTGTCCATGCCTTTCGGACTCAAAAATGCTAGAGCCACATATCAGAGGCCCGTAAACCACATATTCAAAGAACAAATTGGGAAGAATCTTGAAGCCTATGTGGATGACATGGTGGTGAAAAGCATGAGCTTCCAGCAACATGTGCAGGACCTCAAAGAAGTATTCAAGGTGATGAATGCCCATGGAATGAAGCTGAACCCGGAGAAATGTGCCTTCTTCATCAACAGAGGCAAATTCCTAGGCTACCAAGTGATTGCAAAAGGAATCGCGCCAAAACCCGACAAAGTCCAAGCAATCCTGGATATGAATCCTCCTAGATCAGTTAAAGAAGTTTAAAAACTAATGGGGAGACTGGTGGCTTTGAATCGGTTCATGTCCAAATCAGGGGAAAAATACCTCCCATTCTTCAAAAAGCTTAGAAAGAGTGTCATCTTCGAATGGACCTAAGATTGCCAATAAGCCATGGATAGCCTGAAGGCCTTTCTCACATCAGAACAGGTGCTGAGTAAGTCCATCAAAGGTGAAGAGTTTCTTTTATATCTGTCAGCCTCGCAGCATGCAATTAGCTCAGTGTTGGTAAGAGAAGAGGGCAATGTCCAGAAGCCAGTGTACTATTTCAGCAGGGTACTCCAAGAAGCAGAGTTGAACTACAGCCACCTCGAGAAGATGGTGTATGCTCTAGTCCTGTCCTACAGGAAATTCAAAGTCTATCTAGAAGAGCACGAAGGGGTGGTAGTTACTGACAAGCCCTTGCAAAAAATGCTGCACAAGCTGAAGCTCTCAGGAAGACTATTGTGTTGGGCTGTAGAATTAGAAGGATATGGCCTGGAATATAGGCCTCGAAGAGCCATCAAAGCACATGCACTGGTAGATTTCATTTCTAAAGGTTTGTTCACAGTTAGGAAACTACCTGATAACAAGCCTGAGGGGCAGTCCGAGTCCATAACCCCGAAGGTCCAATGGGTGCTTTTTGTTGATGGGGCAAGTGGCAAGGAGTGGGGGTAATACTGAAGAATGAGGAAGGAGTCCTCATTGAATTCACCCTGAAGCTAGACTTTCCAATAACCAACAACATAACTCAGTATGAAGCCCTCCTTCAAGGCCTTTTTGTGGCCGAACTCTTGCATGTAGAAACATTGCACATCTA
>CAOJBK015517608.1:0-18487 GCA_948294925.1 Codiaeum variegatum
AGGATGGCGAGAGGTATTTTTACTTCAAACCTTTCTTTGTTCAACTTGTGTTTTGCATACAAATTGGTGAAATATCCTTGTTGAAGTTATGGGTCCAAACTTTGGTTTAGAAATTTGTCGAAGAGTTTGATAAATGACTAAACCATCTATGTTAAAAGAGTTTTAACATAAAACTTGATTTTCAAAGAATTTGAAAATTTCTAAGTATTTTGTTAAAAGTGTTTTGACAAAGTGTTTAAGTAATCAAATCTTAGGTTATGGCAATTTTCAAAGTGTTTGAATAATTGCCTAACCTAAATTTGTTAAAAGTGTTTTAACAAAGTTATATTTTTGAAAAAGTTTTGAAAATTGAAAATCGAAATTTTCACTGTTTGGATTTTTACACTGCTTCCACTGCGCGACTCGATAACGTTTCCTTCAAAGACATGACTGAGAGTTTTGTGAGAGATTTGGAGAAGAAGAAGAGATGGATTTATGATTTTAGGGTTTGAATTTTAGCTTATATTGTGAATTTAGATTAAAAAAAACAAATAAAATGAAAGGAGTTTTTTTTTTCAAAAAACTAAAAGGGCTTAGGTGGGAAAAGGTTTGATTTTACCAAATCCTTAGCGGGAAAAGTGAGTCAATTTTCACCCCAATAATGATAGGTTTATCAACCCAACAATCACCAATTAAAATACCCTCATTGTTGCTTTTATCTTTAATGAGGGTAATTTAATACTCTCACTAAATGCATCTAACTAACAGTTTTAATGACTGTTTTTTGATACCCTCATTGTGGTTGGTTTCCTCGAGCCATAAACTCAAAGGCGCAAAGGAAAATCCTACGAGTTTCAGACGAGGCCTCACAGTGTGGAATGGGTGGTCTGAGTGCTAACTTGTCCGTCTGGAGAGTTCCTTCTTCTCTGGGAGTTTGGCATCCGACCCCCCCCCCCCTCTCGTTCGAACCCTTTATTGAACTTGTGCCTTATCTTTGGTGACTTAAGTGGGCTTAAATAACGATATAAATATAATTATATTTATATTGTAGTCCTGTGTGGAATTTCCTCTGATTCCGGACCCCTACTGGTATAAATATAGTTATATTAATGTAAAAAGTTAATACTAATAGTTTAGTTATAATTATGTGTAGAAACATAATATACTGATTCATGAATTGTATATCAGCAAAGTAGTCAAGTGTTGGACCAGTTCAAAAATTTAAAAGAGTATGTAACAATTTATGCTTTTCCAAAGACGAAGCCAAAATTACCATATTGGGAGAGGGGGCAAATTCTAACGAAAACAATATTGAGGGGAAAAATTAAATTAAGACAACAAAATAAGAATTTGTATTTTTTTTCTCATTCAAAATCATAAAAAATAAGTCAAAATAAAAATTCATTGATAAAATAGAGAATTATAAAACTAATTTGGATATCTTGAACTATATACTATAGGTAAAAATTTTTCTTGAGGGTCTAGGGGCTCCTTATCTTCATCCATGCACATTTCAAATAATATTTAATATAATTAAAATTTTTAAAATTTTAAATTATATATTATTATTTATTTTATTTTAATTTAATAAAAATATCAAAGTCAATAATATATACAATAAAATTTTTAATAATACTAAACATATTAATTCTTTTAAAAAGAATTAGTAGCTTTATATATATATATATAAAAGTTACTTGACTATCTCCATGTTTTGTTCCTATTACACTTTTATTTTAAAGTAGATTTAGAAAGTTTAATTGCTTAGTATTACATACATGCTCCACTTTTTTCAACCAATTGAGAGTTGATCCACCTTGAGGAAAGTGTAGACTTCATTATTGTGTAAAGCGACTTCTAGTTTCTATCATAATATGAACACAAGAATTAAATGCATACATGTATTGACCTTACTACTAGTTTTGGATGGGTGGTGTAGTGCCACAAGAGAGACAAAAGTGGTTCTACCCTACAAAATATTCCTCTCGTGCTTTGATTGGGAAGAAAAAATTAACCTCCATATTCAAACCATTCTTTTCGATGAACAAATCCAACAACTTTACACCCCCCTTAATGATAGAAAGGATGGCTATTTGACTTTGGTAAAATTCAATATTTAAATATAAAAAAAAAATGTTAAATATATTTAACTATGTTTTAGCATTACACCTTTCCCCTTTAGTTATTTAGAAAACAAGAAACTATAAAAAATGAACATGGATTAAGCAATGCGTGATAAAGGAGGTGTGTTGGTAGGCATATTTGCATTATGGGGCGGTAGAGATAGTGCCAGCTAGGAATGGCAACGAGCAAGAATACTATTGAATGGCGGATTCATGATCCCCTAGACCAGTTGACAAATTTCCAACTCATTCATTCTTAATATACATCTCTATCCGAACCTGTCTCGTAATTAGATGGGTTTTTTCCGTCCCATAATCCGCTCTGCCCCATCCTTTCCCACACCAATCTGATTCGATCCGTCCTGAATAAATATTTTTATATAATAAAATAATTAAAAAATTATAATATATATATATATAGAGTCGGGTCGGGTTACGAGGCGGAGCGGACAAAAATCAGAGCTCGGCCCGTTTCGATATTTTTTTATATCGGGTTAACCCGAACCAGCCCTGTGATCCGATAAACTATTAAAAAATCTATCCTGTTTGGGGCGGAATTGTCATCCCTAGTGCCAGCCAACCAGTGGAAACAAAAACAAGGCAATGCTTCTGCACTATAGTAATGGATTTAGATATGATTGTAGCAGGCTTTGCTAAATAATAACATATGATTATGGTTATGAAAATTTTTAAAAAATATATATTAAAATTTTCAAAATTCTAAATTTTTTTTTTGCCTACATCATCCCTAATTTTAACAAAACCTGAAATTTTGGAAAATTTCATTTTTGTCTTGTTAAAAAATAAAATAGCATGGGATAAGAACCAACAGCCCATTATGAAGGCCCATAAAGAAAACTCTACGCAAAGCCCAGGAAAGGCCCAGAATAAATAGATTAAAGGTCCACCTATTTAATCACTTTCTTCAACCAAAAGCGAAAAAATAACACCGCTTTGCAACTCCCAACAATGGCGTCCACCAAGATATCCAACAACGAAGAAGACAAGAAGACGAAGAAGAAGGTGAAAAGCAAAGAAGCAACAAATATCACAAATTCACTTCACAAGAAGAAACCCAAACAAGAGAAAGAGAAAATGAAGAAGAAGAAGGAGGAAAACAACGCCACTGCCAACGGCACAAGAAGCGAATCGCCCGATATTGTTGAAATCTCACCTTCAAGCTTTGGCTCACATGAAACAGGAGACGAAAATGAGGATATAATTGTACTGAAGAGCAAAAGTCCTAACAACAAAACCAATAAAAGCAACAGGAAAAAAGGAAAAGCAGCAGAAGGAGAAGAAGGGACATTGTTTAGATTCCCAATGGCTAGGATAAGGAGGATAATTAAGAGTGAAGATCCTAGTTTGCAACTCAGTCAAGATGTGGTTGTTCTCGTAAACAAAGCCACGGTACATTTCCAATTTTTATCAATTTTTTTGAAATGTTGCAATTTTAAGTTTAGGGTTAGGGTTTTTTCTTGGTTTTTGATTTTATTGTTTTCATATAAAATTAACTATCAGGAAATTAGAAATAAAATTATGATTTTATTGTAATTGGTGTTATAATGTTGTTTGGTTGGTTGCAGGAGAAATTCATTGAACAATTTTGTGAGGATGCATATAATTGTTCTGTTCGGGATCGAAAGAAATCTCTTGGTTACAAGCACCTCTGTAATCTCTCTTTCCTTTGTTATTACCTATTAAATTTTACAGTTAATCCAGTACTCTAATATGTAGTAATAGTTTGTTTATGGTAATTCTGTTGCTAGGAATGAAGTTCTTTGTTTGCAAATGATTGAAGAATTTTTTGTATTTAGTACTGTTACTGTTTTGCTTTGGAAGAGCTAAAAGTCTTATTTCTGAATGATTCTTGGAGCTCTTATTCAGTTTGAAAACTTACTAATTTTTACTTGTTATTATTCAACTAGCCAAATTGTTTTATGTTTTGGCTTTGCTATAACATTAGGTATCACACATAGATTTAAATAGCGGTGGCAAATTTTCGCTGCCGCGGTTGTGTGTAACGGTATCGGGACTGTCGTGGCCATAACGTAACGGTAATGGTCAATTTTACCCCAAAAAATTGTAAATTGAAAAATATTGACATAAATGATCAAATTTAAGAGTTATAGCTAATTAATAACACAATACCTCCTTATAAATAAAGATTTATGATGCATGATTTTTAACCAAAAATCATAATTTAGTACTATTAACCAAAATGAACAATAATTGTAGTGTCCTCTCCAAAAAGTTTAAAAGTATTCATTTAGTCACTATTTTCTTTCACTTCTCTATTTGTTTTTCTACTTTTTTAACTTTTTTTTTCCCACTTTCCAGCCTTATTAATGTCTTGTATTCTAAAAATGGGTGAAAATGTTGAGAGAAGTATAATTGTTGATATAAAACAATGAAAAAAAGTTGAACGCCCGTTACATAATCGTTACATTACGGTAATAATGCCCAATACCATTATGTAACGGCCATTATGACTGTTAAGGCTACAAAAAATTTTTGACTGTTATATAACATTCTTAACAGTAAGGGTTGGCCAAAATACTATTACAAAACGGCCGTTACCTTTATGTAAAGTAACGGCCATTTTTTAAGACCATGGTATCACAAGCATCTGTTTGTCATTTTTCATATCTTGTTGGCTTTAGCCAATTCCTAATGGCTAAGTTTTGAAAGTCAAAGACCATATGCTTCGTAGAGTGCAATTTGCAAATAGTATTCTCATATTTAGTAGAGATGGTATTGAGATGTTTTCTTTTGGTTATTCATTTCAGCTTCAGTTGTCAGTGAGCAGAGGAGATTCGACTTTCTTTCAGGTACTTCTTTCAAATCTTATCAGTGCTTTTTTTTTTGTCATTCACATTTAATGCCTAAGATAGTACCTTTATGTTTCCTGGTGATAAAAGTGGTTTGATGATGCTGCTACTCACACTACCAGGTTTTTTTTTTGCTAACTTTTTGTTTATAGATTTTGTTCCTGAAAAACTTAAAGCTGCTGTTGCCTTAGCACAAAGGAAATCTTTGGAGACTAGGCAAGGATAGGACCTGGGTAACACTCTAGCTGAGAATATTATGTTGTACGCCTAACCAATATGTTTGGATAATCATGCATATTTCGATGGCCTGCCTTTTATGTTGTATATCATAGAGGAAAGGCATCATTTTGTAAAACAACTTGAAACAAAAACTTGCTATGACTTAGATTGGAAAATCAAGCATGCCTTTTTTCTATTTATTGACACTGGTAGTGCATTCTAGCTGGGGAAGGCATTGTTTCACTAGACAAATAGTATATTGGTTGATGCAGTATAGCCATTGTTTTCTGCAAATGGAGAATTCTTTTCATGCATTTCTCTTATTTGCTGATCATGTTTTTGGTTCTATTCTTCTGGCCCTTCCAAGCCTCAGTCTGGTGATTACTGATCAGGTTGATCTTATTTCAGACCTGCACAATTGAGCATCACAGCTCTATATAAGAGCTGTTTTGTTGTGATTTCATTGTAGTTCTTAGGCTGGAAGTTCAATGCAAGTCGTCAGTCAGAAATGTAGTTAACAGTTTGTCAAATACTTATCACTTTTTCTTTCATGGTGGAATTTGTAAAACTATGAGATCTGGGATGATTATCGTCTATTCCAGAAACCCTTTCAATCTATTCATATGATTTCGAACTCCATTTCTATTAAAGATGAGAAATCTTCACTGAGGATATTGTCTCAAAATGATGGGGCCTGAGCTCGAGCTCAGGTTAATGGCCTGTAATATACATTAATCAGCGTTATAGTGGCAATAACTGGTTGGAAATAGAACTTAGCAGAAGATGAAGACGAAAAGGCATTGTAAAATTGTCAACCCTGTCGAAATAAAGTGATAGTTACTTGCCATTTAAGTTATTAAAAATTATGGTCCCATTCGGATCGCAGTAGCTGGGCAACTAATAGTTGGGTCCATGCTGTGTAGGCTGACAGCATTTGATGAAGTTGGGTGGTCATATTAGTAGAGATGAGGGGCCAAACATGTGGATTTATACAATTGCAATGTCAACGTTGGTGCCATGACCTTAATAGTTTAATTAATGGAAATCTTTAAACTTCATAACTGTCTATGTTATAAAATGCAAAGTATTTCACATTATGAAATATACATTAGGTAATTGAATTATTGTTCATTTCAATTTAAAGTTTTTTTTTAAAAAAAATTTAATGTTCATATTAAATAATAAGTAAAACAATTTCTTCATATTAATTAGAATGCATTTCTGGATAATTGACTAAAAAAATATAAATAAATAATAGAGAATTACATTTTATATTATTTTAATTATAAAAATATAATTATTGAAATTTTTTTTAAAAAATATCATTTTTAAAAACTTTTATTATACAAAAATATGTTAAAAAATATGTTATACATCTGAAATATATCTAAAATATTTTCTACATATACCTGACATTTACATATAATTTTAATAAAAACTTTTTAGAAGTGGTATTTTTATAAGAATTTTTTAATGGTTTAGGTTTCACGAAGCTGATTATGCAAAAGTAGCATTGAAATTATTTGACATAAATATATGTGTTTGATACAAGATAAATGTATATAATATACTTTTCTTTTATTGATTTTAATTTTATAAATATAGCAGATTTTAAAGCAAGCATAAAATGGCAGTGATACAAGTTTCTTATTATCAGTCGAAATATCTACTTGTATTACATATAATTATATACAATGAAGTAAATGACACGAATTAGTTTTGTTAGTCTAACATAATCGTTATCGTCTGATGCGTGTGGGTTTGCCACACTATTAGATGCTGATTGTTTTAGTTGAATTGGAACAGCCTGCACAGAGAAAACACACGGGTGGCCGGACGTGGTGTCCGACAATAACCCTCCGACGCTCAAGTCATAAATAGATTAAGGGGGAAAGCTTTCAAGAATAGATATCAGTTTAGAGTTTTTCCTTGTATATGAACATTACCCCTTATGGGCTATTGAGCGTTATATTTATAGGGTGAAAACCCTGTTGAAGGAGACATGTGTCCGCTCCGAGTACATTGCAGTATATCTCTCAATGGTGCTAGTGACACATGTTTTCTGTGGACTCGAACCACCGAAGGCTAATAAGGCAAATCTTGTTAAATGCCTGAGATTCGGATAGAACTAGAGTGCTCTAAGGTTTAGCCAGATCCTGAACAGATAGTTGGGACCGAACTATGCCAATGTTAAGCGGTATCATAATATAAGATATTTTCAATTAGTATATATAGCATTTTGGAATCTATGATCATGGCCAAATATTATTTGTCCTTCTATATTTGATATGAATGCTCATTTTATTACATAATTTTAAAAAGTAATGACATAATCCCATTAATGAACAATAAAAACCTAAATTCCGTGTGTTTTCTCCTTGCGAATTTTTGAACAACAGAAAGAACAATATAGCATCTTATTTCGTAAGATTGTGGCAAAACAACATCTATGTTTTTTTTTTTAACACAAAATACATTAACAAAGTAAAAGCAAAGCAATGATTTAATTCAATTTTTGGTCCACACACCCACTTGATTTCTCCTCTGTTTTTTCTTCTTTTTCAAGCAAAACTATCTACTTGCTCTCTCTCCTCTTTTTCAAGAAACTTAACAGCTCATTTATCTAACTTACAATTGCTACATTATACCTAACTTCAGTCTCCCACTCTATCATAAAAACCCTTCTTTCCCCTTTCTTTTAGACCATCACACAAACACTTGACCACTCCATTCAATTTTTTAGCCACCAAACAGTACAAAAATAATATGGTGGCATCAAAATTTCTCTTATTTTTCCTCCTCCATTTCACCACAACCTTAGCTCAAGGTCCGGCAGCTGCTCCCGCCCCACCTGGCCCCACTAATGTGACGAAAGTCCTCGAAAAAGCCGGTCAATTCACCGTGTTTATCCGGCTTCTCAAGGCTACACAAGAAGATGTCACATTAAATGGTCAACTTAACAACACAAACAATGGCATTACAATATTTGCCCCAAGTGACAGTGCATTCCAAAGCTTGAAATCAGGAACTCTAAACTCGGTTAACGATCAAGAAAAGGCTGAGTTGGTTCAATTTCACATAATCCCAACTTATTTATCAACTTCACAATTCCAAACTGTGAGCAACCCTGTGACTACACAAGCAGGATCAGGAGACAGGTTTCAGCTTAATGTTACAACAACAGGAAATGCAGTAAATATTACAACAGGACTTACTAATACAAGTGTTTCAGGAACAATTTACACTGATGGACAACTTGCTGTTTATCAAGTTGATCAGGTTTTACTTCCTATTGACATTTTTACCCCTAAACCACCACCTCCAGCACCGGCCCCAGAAACTTCAAAGAATAAGAAAAGCAAGGCTGCTGAGGCTCCAGATGTTTCTAAAGATGTTTCTGGGGCAGAGAAGTTTATTGTGAGTAACAATGTGGTTTTGTTTGGAGTTGGAATTGTGAGTGCAATACTTTCATTGTGACATAAAAGGTTGTTGATGAGGCATGTTGGGGTCATATCAGTTTCTCATTGGTGTATGGTTTTGATGAATTGGGTTGAATATGGTGGTGGTGATGATCATGATCATGATGAAGATCAAGGTATGTGGTGAGTGTTTTTGAATAATTGTTTTTTTTGAACTGCCAATTGTATCAATTTAAGTTTGGGATTAAGATTGAACTTTTGATATTTTTAGTTTTTTTTTTTTCTCTTGGGATTTTAGTTCCCATTTTGTTTTCCCATCAGATTTATTGTATTTTGAGAATTTTGTAACATAGTCTGAAAATGTTATATGAGTCAAGCACTTGATTTTTCTTTTTTCTTATTTTCTTCTAATTTTAGGGAAAGGTATACACATAATAATCATATATATAAATAATTTAAATGATTTATCTCCGTCCATAAAATATACAAAAACAAATAAACTTTTTTTCTTGGGTAAATTTAGCTTCAATCGGTATTCTAACTGGAAATAGCACAATTCTAAAATTGATTACTATTCATTAACTAAACATCCAACTATGATTTAGTAATGTTAGAGTCATTAACATGAACTTTAAATTAGTAAAATGACCATTCAAAAATATCAGAAAAAAGGGCTATTAACTTATTTGGTATCAATTCTTTGTACTTTGTATCAAAATGGTACTAAATCTTTGATTTTTTTATTTTTGGTACCAATTCTTTGTACCTTGTATCAAATTGGTACCAAATCTTTTATTTTTTTCTTTTGGGTATCGATACTTCAATTTATCTTTCAAATTTTGGTACTACTGGAGTTTTTGGTGAATTTTTGCTGATATATTCGTTGGAGTCCATGTCATAGTTACACTAATTTGACATGTCATCTCTAAAGAGATTGATTTGGTGTGAAGAGCTTATTTGTTATTCATATTAATAGCTATATATACAAACCTATAGAACATTATAGAAGATTACAAAAGATAATCTTCCCTAAAATACAATGATTACCTTCCTAATTTATGTGTACTAAATAGGAAATACATAGGTGTAATATATCATTCCATAATAAAAAGATATTATGTAATCCATGTGATTATGCTCTATTAATAAAGGGATATTATGTAATCCCTGTGTTTATGCTCAATCATGCCTCGTAGGCAAATGGATTCGGGGAGGATACCAAGCTTGGACCTGTGAGACTCAAATAGCTTCTTAGCAAGAGGTTTTGTGAGTGAGTTTACGAGTTGGTCTATTGTATGGACATGGGAAACCCTTAGCAACTTCTTGGCCACTTGATCACGTATAAAGTTAAAGTTAATAGTGACATGCTTCATGTATGAGTGAAACACCGGATTAGAGCATAAATATGTAGCACCCACATTATCACAATACACAGTAGGATAAGTAGGTAAGGGAAAGCCAAGTTCATTGAGAAGATGAGTTAACCAATTGACTTCAGCTGTGGTGGAAGCTATGGCCCTATATTCAACTTGTGTAGAGGAGCGGGCTATAGTGGATTGTTTTTTAGAAATCCAACTGATAGGATTGGCACCAAGGAGCACAACATAGGCTGAAGTAGATGATCGAGTATCAACATCACCTTCCCAATTACCATCCGCATATGTAACAAGAGAGATTAAAGGTTGATGACGTAGAAACAACCCATAATCTAAAGTACCTCGAAGATACTGTAGGACTCTTTTTATAACATTTCAATGAGTTATTGATGGTTGATGTATGTATTGAGATTTTTATTAACTACAAAGGAGATATCTAGTCGAGTAAGAGATAAATATTGAAGGGAGCCAAGGACCTGATGATACTCAGTTGTATTGTGAGAAAGAGAATCATCATCAAGCTTAAGTGTTTCTCTAGATGACATAGGAGTGCTGGCAGCACAAACTTCATGCATAGTTATTTTGACTAAGAGATCTTGAAGATATTTATATTATGAGAGAAACAAGCCAAAGCTAGTACGAGTAACTTCTACTCTTAAGAAGTAACCAAGATTGCCAAGTACTTTCAAGGAGAACTTTTGAGCAAGAGACTGAAAAAAATGAATCAATTGAGGCATCATGACTGCCACTCACAATAACGTCGTCAACATAGACAAACATATAAATAACATGGTGGTAATTGCAAAAAATAAAGAGGGATGCATCACATTTAGAGTTTACAAATGCTTGAGTCAAGAGAAAAGAGAGTAACTCATTGTACCAGGCTTATAGAGCTTGATGAAGACCATAAATAGCTTTTTGAAATTTACACACATGAGTTGGGAATTGAGGATGAACAAACCCTTGAGGTTGCTGCATGAAAACAGTTTAAGTGAGAGTACCCTGCAAAAATGCATTATTAAAATCCAATTGTTTCAAAATCCAACCATGAGACATAACTATACTTAGTACAAGATGAATAATGGTAGGCTTCACGACTAGACTAAAAGTTTCATTAAAATCAATGCCTAGCCTTTGATGAAATCCTTTGGCTACAAGACGGGCCTTGTAGCGAGCAACAGAACCATCAAGATTCTTCTTGATTCTATATACCAATTTACATCTAACAATATTTTGTGTGGGGTGTTAGGGAAAAAATGTCCATGTGTTATTATTACCTAATGCTTGGAATTCTTTAGACATGGCATTTTGCCATTTTGGAATCTTTTGTGCTTAGTTAATTGAAGTTGGTTAAGATGAGATTTTTGAAGTGATGATGTGAAAAGTAAAAAGTTTTTTTGGTTTAAAAATTTGGTTTTGTGCGCGCATTACCATACGTGAGGGTTGAGGTGGTTGAGAAGTGGAAGATGTTTTAGAGTGAGATGAGGAAGATGGAACGGAGATTGGACTTACTTGTGAGGAAGAGGACTGAGCAGTATCTAAGGAGAGAGATGGAATAGTACCAAATTCAGAGTAATGGTTAAGTGATGGATCATTGTTGGGTGAGGATGGATTGGTATGGTTGTGTTGCTTTAATAAAAGAGATGGCACGGTGGGAATGAGTTGTGGAGGATTGACCTCATCTGCTGGTTTTGTTTGAGAAGAGATAGAGGGACGCCCCACTGAAGTTCCTGCAATATTTCTTTTTGTAACTATAGAAAGTAATTTTTCAAATATGTCATGAGTAACATGTAATTCAGCATATGAAAGTTTAGAAAAAGGAAAGAAAATTTCAAAGAAAACAACATGCCTAGAAATAAAAATTTTATGAGATTAAAAATCATAACATTGAAAAGCATGATGTTTGATTGAATAACCCAAAAAGGCATAGAGTCTAGATTGTGGTTCCAATTTGTGTACAGTATAAGGTCTTAACAATGGGTAACATAAACTCCCAAATCCTTGCAAGGATGTATAATTGAGGTGATGATTGAACAATTTGTGATAAGATGTATCATTTTGTATAGTAGGTCAGGGGATACGATTAATTAAATATGTGCCTATGTGAAATGCATAAGGCCAATAGTGGATGGGTACTGAAGCAATATGCAATAAGGCAAGACCAATTTCGATAATATGTTGATGCTTACGTTCAGTTGAGCCAACATGTTCAGGTGTATAAGAAAGAGAGGTAAGATGTTGAATGCTAAGGCGGGATAAAGTATGAGAGAGGGATTGATACTCACCACCACCATCGTTGTACACAATTTTTTTATTTTAGTATCAAAAAAAATTTCGACCAAGTTTTTGAATTGTTCAAACACAATAGGCACATCTGATTTCAATTCCAAAGGATATAACCATGTATATTTGGTGAAATAATTCACAAAAAATAATATAATGACTGAAACCATCAAAAGATTTAATAAGGGAAGGACCCAAAACATCTTAATAAAAAACTTGAAAAGGTTTATTACTAATAATAGATGAAGAGTTGAAAGAGAGTTTATGACTCTTAGTGCATAGATAAGAATCAGATGTTCACTATTATTCAAAATTGAAATACTCTGACTACTAAGTAACTTCTTTTGAATGGCCTGTGAAGGGTGACAAAGACGCTTGTGCCATAGATGAGAAGAGAGTGCAAGAGAGACATAAGGTTAAGAGTTATTGACAGTGGGTTGAAGACTAAATGGCCACTCATACAAGTTTTTCCTATTCTGGCCTCAAGTCAAGGATGCTCTCGTGTTCAAATCCTCCGTAATAAAATGTTTAGGAAAGAATTTTATAGAAGTGTAATTCTATTTGTAAAATTTTGAGACAAAAATTAAGTTCTTTTTAATTAAAGGTGTACATAAAATATTGTCTAGTGTAAATATATCATATGGTGAATAAATAGTAGAAGAATCTATATGAGAGATTGATATTCCATTACCATTACCGGCTATTATATCCTCACTGCCAGTATAATCAGAGTGCATGAATAGATTTTAAAGATCATATGTTATCTGATGCATAGCTCGAGAGCCAACATCCCAACTGTTGTTTAATGATCTAATGTCAACATTCATATAATGAGCTTGTGGCCATGAGGGTTTGCTTCTTGAACGACATGTTTTCGCTTCATGCCCAAGTTTATCACACAGTTGACAAGTAATTCTTGACTGTCCTGGATAAGGATTTGGTTGCCAATTAGAATATGAAGTATAATGAGTGTTGGAAGTTGTACCTATGGGTCTCGAGTTTGATCCGTGACTGTAAGTGGGATGAAACTGTTGTTTGTGTCTTAGATAAGTGGTGAATTCATGATTCATATGCTGATTTGAAATTGAATAACCATTAGTGCTTTGTTGGCAACCTTCATAGTTCCTTTTGCCCTTGTTGTGATAATTTGACCCTCTTTGAGCAACTTGTGCAATGATTTTAGGTTCAACATCATTTGCATTACTTACTTTGGGAGAAAAATCTTCATCCAGCAATTTGTCATAAAGATCTTCAAAAGTTATGGGAGTACCTCAAACTCTTATGGAAGCCTTCAATTCTTTGAATTCATTGCCAAGGCCATTCAGAATGTGTGCTATGATTTTAGAATCACTTAATAGGTGTCCAATTAATGTTAGATCATCCACCACGCTTTTGATTTTTGTCACATAATTAGCAATTGATGTACCTTCTTTTTTTTATGTTCATTAGTGTGGTGAAAAGAGAGAGCATACGTGTGTTGGATTTGTTGGCAAAGCTGGACTCTAATTTATTCCATGCTTTAGCTGAAGAATAATGATTATTAATATTAGGAGAGATACTTCTGTGGACTGTAGCTTGTATTCCCAAAAGAACTAATATGTCTTATCTAGCCATAATTGATAACTAGATTATGTGTTTGGTGGACAAAAATGAGAGCCGTCCACATAACCAAGTAGACCATACCCAAAGAGGAGATTGGTCATTTGTGATTTCCATAAGGGATAATTTCCTCCCCCTTTTACTAACTTGAATGGTATTTGAGAAGAGGTATTCAGAGAAATCAAATTCCCACCAAGATAGCTTATGCTATTATTATTTCCAAAATTGACAGCCGGAGTAATCACAACAGGACTTCCACCGGTAGAGACGGATTTTCCAAAGGAGGGAGAATCAGAAGCCATTGTTGATAATTTTCAAATTAAAGAAAAATGGTTGTTAAAGAGGAAGAAGAAAGGAGTTAGTGTGGAGGAAATGGAGGATCAGTTATTCTGAAATAGCTTGCTTTGATACCATAAAGAGATTGATTTGGTGTGAAGAGCTTATTTTTATTCACATATTACTAGCTATATATTTACACCTATGGAACATTGTAGAAGATTATTACAAAAGATCAATCTACCTAAAATAAAATGGTTATCTTCCCTAAAATACAATGATTACCTTTCTAATTTATATGTACTAAATAGGAAGTACATAACTATAATATATCATTCCATAATAGAAGGATATTATGTAATCCCTGTGATTATGTTGTATTAATAAAAGGATATTATGTAATCCCTGTGATTATGCTCTATCAATATCCATATCATATTAGAGACTAGATATTCTAACACCTAGAAAAAGAACAGGATTGGTACCAAAATGAAAAAAAAAATCAAAGATTTGGTACTAATTTGATAGAGGATATTAAAGAATTGGCACCAAAAAGAAAAAAAAAATCAAAGATTACATACCAATTTGATATAAGGTATCAAGAAATGACTAAAATTTACTATTTATTTCAATTTGGTCACTAACCATGTAGGATGACATGGAAAAATATGCTGACATGGATGGCTGACTAGACAAGTATGATGACGTGGCATGACATGTCAACAAATTGGCTTGAAAATTGGTCCGGTGGTGGCTAGTGACCGTACATTGAAATAATTTTTAAAGTTTGGTAACTAATCTGAAACAAAAAAAATGGTTAGTGACCAAATCAAAATAATGAGCAAAGTTTAGTGATCTCTGGAGTAATTTACTCGATTTATCTCCCTCTATAAAATTTACAGAAACTAATAAATTTTCTCTCTTTGCTAAATTCAGCTTCAATCGGTATTCTGATTGGAAATAGCACAATTCTTAAAATGATTACTATTTCATTACCTAAACGTCCAACTATGATTTAGTAATGTTAGACTCATTAACATGAACTTTAAATTAGTAAAATGACCATTCAAAAATGTTAGAAAAAAATGGAAGAAGAAGGAGAATTTGTTTATGCTATAAAACTATTGCTATTTATTGCAATTTCAAATATATATACATAGAGAGAGTACAAAAAGACTTCTCTAGATAAATTTAGCATATTCTAGACCATCAAGATGTTTTATAATGAACACAAAATTACCAAAATAACACCAACAATTATCATAAGTCAATAAGGATAGCAGTAACAGTAGTTTTACTGCCTTTACTACTATTTTTGTCATAGCCTTCAATTCTCCTCCTTGACAAATTGCTTGTGATTCCAAGAAGCTTTCTCAATTGCTCAAATCTTCCATTAGGCAATTCTTTTGTCAAAATATCAGCTAATTAAACATCTAAATTACAGTGAACAAGTATGACTTCTCCTTCTTTCTCTACATCTCTAAGAAAGTGATATTTAATCTTGGTATGCTTTGTTTTACCATGAAAAATAGGATCTTTAGCAATAGCAACTACTGATTGATTGTCACTTAGAATATCAGTTGCCTCTGTTTGTTCTTGATTCAGATCTACTAACACTTTTCTCAACCAAATTCCTTGATTGATGGCACGAGCAACAACAACATACTCTTCTTCTGGAGTGGATTATGCCAGTATATCTTATTTCTTTGAACACCAACTGAACATACATGAATTAAAAGCAAACAAATAACCTGATGTGCTTTTCATATCAGCAAAAGAGCCTGCCCAGTCAATATCATTGTAGCCTTTTAACTTTAAATCATCATCCTTGTAAAACATAACACCAAAATTCATTGTCGCCTTAATATATAATAGAACTCTTTTAGCATCTCTAAGGTGAATTTCACTTGAAGCTTGCATAAATCTTGATAAGAGGCTTGTATCATAGACAATATCAGCTATTGTGGCAATTAAATACATCAAACATCTAATTAAGCTCATGTAGTAGCTTTAATCTATCTTTTAGCTCCATCTTCTTTGCTCATCTTCTCACCAAACACCAACGGATTTGAAACTGGTTTACAATTGAACATGTTGAATTTCTTTAATATTTCTCTAGCATATATTGTTTTGATTTATGAAAATTCCACGTTGAGCTTATTGTACCTGCATACTAAGAAAATAGCTTATTTCTCCAAGATCAATCATTTTGAAAGTGCTTTGCATCTCCTCCTTAAATTGTTTCATGTGATTTGGATTGCTGCCAGTCAACAATAAGTCATCCTTATATAATGAAATAATTAATAAATCATCGGAAGACTTTTTCACATAGAGAGTTGGCTCACTAACACTCTTAGTGAAGCCTTTATGAAGCAAATACTCATCGATTCTACTGTACCACACTTTTGGGCCCATAAAGAGCCTTCTTCAACAAATAAACTTTATCCTCATGTTCTTGAGATATGAATCCTGGAGGCTGCTCAACATAGATTTCTTCATAGAAGTGACCATTAAGAAAAGCTGATTTTATATCAAGTTGGAATATTTTCCAACCTTTTTGAGCTAGCATGGCTATTAAAAGCCTAACTGTATTGAGCCTTGCAATTGGTGCAAAAATGTCAAAATAATCAACACCGTATTGTATATAATATCCTTTCACGACAAGTCTCGCTTTGTATTTATTGATTGAGCCATCAAAATTCAACTTAATACGGAACACCCATCTCATTCCAATCACCTTCTTTCCCTTTGGCCTACCAACAAGCTCCCATGGTTCATTCTTTTGAATCATATGCAACTCCTTCTCCATTGCATCTCTCCAAGTCTTTGACATGGTTGCATCTTCATAGCTAATAGGCTCCATCATGGCAATATTACATCTTTCATAAATCTTGCTTAGAGGTCTGGTACCTCAAATTGGAACTTCAGTATCACCTTTTGAACTTGCGTGACTAATTGCATCTTGCTCTTGAGAATTATTCTCAAGAAATTGAATTTGATTTGAAGGTTGGACTGCTTTTTTTTTTTTTAAAATCCCAATTCCATATTACACCTTCATTAAACTTGACATTTCTGCTGACCATCACCTTCTTGGTCCTCAAATTATAAATTCTATAGCCTTTGGCTTCATTGCTGCATCCAAGAAAGATCCCAACTTCAGCCTTTTGATCTAGCTTACTTCTTTTAATTTCTAGGATCAAAATATAACAAACACATCCAAAAACTTTGAGATGGTAGGCTGATGGTTTAGCTCCACTCCAAGCTTTAATTGGAGTCTTTCATTTCAGATCTTTAGTAGGAAGCCTGCTCAACAAATAGACTAAAGTATTAATAGCTTCAGTGTAGAAAAATACTTGGGCATTTTCTTCTCAAATAGCAAGCATCTTGACATTTCCATAACTGCTTTGTTCTTTCTTTCACCCACCCCATTTTGTTGAGGTGAATATGTCACAGTGAGTTGGTGCTGAATTCCAACCTCTTCACAAAACTTATTAAACTTGTTTGAAGTATATTTGGTGCCATTATCTGACCTTTGCAATTTGAAGGAGAATCTACTTTGGTTTTCAACCAAAGCTTTGAATTTTTGAAATACATAAAACACTTCATTTTTCTATTTTAAAAAATATGCCCAACACTTTCTAGAGAAAATCATCAATAAAAAGCATGAAATATTTGTTGCCATTCAAAGAAGTGGTGTTCATAGGACCACAAATATCAATGTGGATGAGCTACAATTTTTGAGTGGCTCTCAATGTTGAATTTGTGGGAAAGGGCAACTTTGATTGTTTTCCAAGCTGGCATACTTCACATACATTATCAAGAACATTCAAGGTAGTCATATTTCTGATCGGATTTTTATTTTGCATGTATTTCAAAGCATTCAAGTTGAAATGGCCAAACCTTTTATGCCAAAGATATGATTCGACAAGTATAGTAGAGCATGCTTGCATATGAGAAATTTTCAAATCCAAAGGAAAACTTCTCTCTCACATCTTAATAGTGATGACTTCATTACCATTTGGATCAATAATTATGCATGATTTGTTTTGAAAATGCAATTCATAGTTTTTTTCTTGCATCTATCCGATATTCAATAAATTTTGATTAATTTCATGCACATATAAGACATCAGGAATGGGTTTAGTACGAAATGGAGTGTTGACAACAATAACTCACTTTCCTTTGATAGTTAGATGTTTCACATTAGCTATTTTCACTCTTGAAATATAACTTGTATCTAAATGTTTGAACAAGCCAGCATTCACTACAAAAAATTCATAAATTACTGACGCAATTTATGCGTCAGTATTGGCGTCAGTAAGTGGTGTTACTGACGCCGAACAGTCAAATACTGACGCATAAATTGCGTCAGTATTTCCCCC
>CAOJBK015518315.1:0-10563 GCA_948294925.1 Codiaeum variegatum
TTGGGTAACATGGATGTATTGCTGCAGGATGAAAGTAAGGGAACTCCATCCGATTTTCGAAGGTTGCTCGCTTTGCTTTCTTGTTTTTCAACTGTACTGCAGTCCACTGCTTCTGGATTGCTTGAAATGAATATGCTCGAACAAATTAGTGAATCTCTTAGCCAAATGCTTCCTCAGTTGTTGGATTGCTTATCTATGGTTGGAAGGAAGTTTGGGTGGTCAAAATGGATTGGTGACTCATGGAGATGCTTGACTCTCTTGGCAGAAATATTAGGTGAAAAGTTTTCTACTTTCTATCCCCGTGCAGTTGATATCCTATTTCAAAGCCTGGAAATGAATAGCACCTTTCAAACTGGAGCTGGCAAGTTTACCTCCTTTCAAATTCATGGGGTTTTAAAGACTAATCTTCAGTTATTATCTCTGCAAAAATGTGGCCTTCATTCTTCTTCCATACAGAAAATAATACAGTTTGATTCACCAATATCTCAGCTGCGTTTGCATCCAAATCATTTGGTGGCTGGAAGCTCTACTGCCACTTATGTTTTCTTGCTTCAACACAGGAATGATGAAGTTGTTCAACAGGCAATGACTGTGTTGATGGAAGAGTTGGAGCTGTTAAGGGAAATGCTAAATGAAACTCTCGATTTTAGATATGATGTGAAAAGTATTGCAGGTTCTAAATCCTATTCGAAAGTTGAGCTTTTTGCATTATTGAAATTTGATTTGAAAGTTCTGTTAACTTGTGCTTCCTTGGGCGGGGTAAACAATTTGATTAGTCAACCAGATATTGCTTCTGTCTATCTGAAGAGGTCAGCAGAATTGACAACTTTTCTTGCTGAGAAATTGGATCCCTTTGTTCTAGCTATTCAGGGTTATGTGGAGTTGCAAGTAAATGTTATCAAGACTATGGACAGGCTATCTGCAGTTGAATTCTTGAGCAAGTGCTGTCTAAGAAGTCAAAATAGCAAGATAACTTCTCTAGATGTTACTGATGGAAAAGCCCTTACTGACAGTTTCAGGGATGTGCATTCTACTGTTGTTGTGGAGCATCTGAGAAAATACACTGTGATTCTTGTTAAATCACTACATGTTCTTTCTCCTCTTGCAGTTAAGGTAGTAGCTCTGGAATGGATCCAAAGATTCTCTGAGAATCTTATTCGTATTTGTGAGAATTCAAATGCTGTTTTTTATGAGGCATTTGGATGCATCGGTAGTGCTGTAAATATTGTTTTTTCAGTACTAGATGCTGCATTTGACAGGGAGCCAAAAGTGAGGTCACATGTGGCTTTAGTTTTGAAGCTGGTCTTGCAAGCAAGGCTTGTCGATCCTATGTTTTTCCACCCAATAGCTGAAGTGGTTATAGAAAAACTTGGTGATCCAAATATCGAAATAAAAGATGCATTTGTTGAACTGCTTTCTCATGTTGTACCTACGGCAATGTACTTTTGTGGTTTACATGGTTGTGGAACATTAATCAAATCTAGGTCCAATGCCCTCATGTTAGGGAATAATCCTAATTTGCATTGGAAACAAGTATTTGCTCTGAAGCAGCTGCGACAACAATTTCATTCACAGCAACTTGTTTCCATTTTGAGTTACATATCCCAAAGGTGGAAAGTACCACTTTCTTCTTGGATCCAACGGCTCATTCACAGTCGTCAGAATTCAAAAGACCTTGTTATAGGTCAACTTGAAGAAACACAAAATTCTGGCGCTAATATTCTATGGACGAACATAAAAGTCGATGAAGATTTTCTGGAAAGAATTTGCTCAGTCAATAATTTGGCTGGTGCTTGGTGGGCTATACATGAAGCAGCTAGATATTGTATTTCTACACGCCTTCGAACTAATCTTGGTGGGCCCACCCAAACATTTGCAGCATTGGAAAGAATGCTTTTGGACATTGCACATGTGCTACAGCTTGATATTGAGCAAAATGATGGAAATCTAAGTATAATCGGCTCTTCTGGTGCTCATTTGCTACCAATGAGGTTAGTATTGGATTTTGTTGAGGCCTTAAAGAAGAATGTATACAATGCATATGAGGGATCAGCTATTTTACCTTCTGCTACACGTCAAAGTTCCTTGTTCTTTCGAGCAAATAAGAAGGTTTGTGAGGAGTGGTTTTCTCGCATATGTGAGCCAATGATGAATGCTGGGCTAGCACTACAATGTCATGATGCTACAATTCAATATTGTATCTTGCGTTTACAGGAGTTCAAAAATCTTTTGGCTTCATCTTTGAAGGACAAGTCTAGGCCTCAACTGTCTGAGAATCTTCATAATATCAGGGATAGATTTTCTAGAGACATTCTGAGAGTTTTACGGCACATGGCCTTGGCTCTATGTAAGAGTCATGAACCAGAGGCTTTGGTTGGTCTTCAAAAATGGGCTTCTATGACATTTGCGTCCTTGCTTCTGGATGAGCACCAGTCTCTAAGTCACAATGATGGCGTATCAGGCCCTTTTTCATGGATAACTGGTCTGGTGTATCAGGCTGAAGGCCAGTATGAAAAAGCTGCTGCTCACTTCACTCACTTGTTACAAAATGAGGAATCACTAAGCTCTATGGGTTCTGATGGTGTACAATTTGCTATTGCACGTATCATTGAGAGCTATACTGCTGTATCTGATTGGAGGTCTTTAGAATCTTGGTTATTGGAGTTGCAAACACTTCGATCTAAACATGCAGGAAAGAGTTATTCGGGTGCCTTAACTACAGCTGGCAATGAAATCAATGCAATTCATGCCCTGGCACGCTTTGATGAGGGAGATTTTCAGGCTGCTTGGGCATACTTAGATTTGACTCCTAAAAGTAGCTCTGAACTCACTCTTGATCCTAAACTGGCATTGCATAGAAGTGAACAGAGGCTTTTACAGGCAATGCTGTTCTTCCGTGAAGGGAAGCTAGACAAGGTGCCACAAGAAATGCAGAAGGCCCATTCAATGCTGGATGAAATACTGTCTGTTTTGCCTCTTGATTCATTAACAGAAGCACCACCACTTGCTAGTCAGTTGCACTGCATCTTTGTATTGGAAGAATGTCACAATCTCTCAGGCAATCCAGTGACATCCAGGCAAAACCAATCAATATTAAATTCTTATATTGAGTCAGTACAATCTGTTATGAACGGAGTTCATCAAGATTGTAATCCATGGTTAAAAGTTCTTCGGGTTTATCGAACCAATTTTCCAACTTCTCCAGTCACTTTAAAGCTCTGCATGAATTTGTCAAGTTTAGCCCGTAAACAGGGGAACCTAATGTTAGCAAGCCGTCTTAATAACCATCTCAAGGGTCATGTGTTGAGTTGCTCTGAGCAGAGAAATTATGATTTCTTATCGTCTTATTTGCAATACGAGAACTTCCTGCTCATGTATGCAGAAAACAAGTTTGAAGATGCATTTTCAAATCTTTGGTCTTTTATCCGTCCTTGTGTGGTTTCTTCTTCATCAATTGTTTCTAATTCGCATGGCAATATTTTGAAAGCAAAGGCATGCTTGAAACTTTCAGGTTGGTTAAGAAGGGATTATCCAGATCTGAGTTTGGCAAATATTGTTCGCAAGATGCAAGCAGAATTCAGTGATAATGATGGTTCTTTGCTTAGCGGAGGTGAGCAACCCACCAATATCAGAAGCTTCAACATTAAACCAAGCCTGGGTCTTATTATTGAGGAAATTGTGGGTACGGCTATAAAATTGTCTACAAAACTTTGCTCTGCAATGGGCAAATCATGGATTTCTTATGCTGCTTGGTGCTTCAGTCAGGCTAGAGACTCTTTCTTCGGCCCACGTGAAACTGTCCTTCGCTCATGCTCTTTCTCTTCTCTACTTCCAGAAATTCTACCTGAAAGATTCAAGTTGACTGAAGATGAGAGAACCAAAGTGCAGTATGTGATAGTGCAGCTTTTTAAGGATGAGGGTGATTCTTTCAATGGTGAAGGTGAAGAGTGGAAACTTTGGTCGAGAAATAACAATGTGGAGGATTTGGTGCAGCATGCAGTGGATGTAATTGAAGCTGCTGCTGGGGCACCTGGTGCAGAAAATTCCAATTGTGAGGCTCATTCCGTTACTGTAGCATCTCAGTTGCGAACATTACTATGCTCAAAAGCTGGCCTAAAAGAAACTGAACTTTCAGCTGTGCTTGATGATTTAGTTAATGTTTGGTGGTCTTTGAGGAGAAGAAGAGTGGCTCTCTTTGGGTATGCAGCTCATGGTTTCATGCAATACCTTACATATTCATCTGCGAAAATTTCTGATTGTCCAATGTTTGGCTCTGGGTGCGAGTCAGTAAAACCAAAAACTGGCAGCAATATTTTGAGGGCTACCTTGTATATACTGCACATCTTACTTAATTATGGAGTTGAGTTGAAAGGGACAATTGAACATACTCTCTCAACAATTCCTTTGTTGCCATGGCAGGTGAAACCCTCTCACCATCAAATACACACAATCATTACCTTGTCTGCTTCATTTTATGGTTGGCATAATGACTTTCATATTCTCTTCTTCATTTGGTAGGAAGTCACTCCCCAATTGTTTGCACGTTTAAGTTCTCATCCTGAGCAACTGGTTCGGAAGCAACTAGAAGGCTTATTATTGATGTTGGCTAAGCAATCTCCTTGGTCCATTGTGTACCCAACTCTAGTTGATGTAAAAGCTAATGAGGCACAACCTTCAGAGGAGCTTCAACACATATTGGGTTGTTTGGTAATGGGGATTTTGTTTGTAAAATTACTGTAGGCTGCAATATGATTGGGCACCTATAGCATCATTTTCATGTCTATTTGATGGTTTGAAATTAGGAGCCTTCTCTTTTGACGGTAGTAAAAATCCTATTTTGATTCGTCTATCCTTATTCCTTAGTGACATCTTTATTGCTTGACACTAGGGTTTTTAGGTTGTGACCTGGAAAATCTGATGTCCAGAATCCAATTCAAGTACATGAATAAGTCATCTGAAAATATCTTTAATTTATCATTTATTTACAAGCTAATATATCCAAAGTTAGAGTTGGAATATTTATTCTTAGCTGATAGACCTTAAGAAATAATGAGGAATTATAATTTCAAATGCAAACTTTTGTGAAGTACACAGTTCTAATGATCATCAATGCTGCACCGCACTTTGAAAATGTTTGTGTGGTAGTATTTGAAGGATCCTGCTTTAAATTTCAGTTTATTTTGAAGTTTTTAACTAAGATTCGTTGATCTATGCACTTGATTTTATTCCATGGAATATTATTCGCTAAGAGTTGTTTCAGCGGAATTTGATTAAAGGATAATCCAATGACATGCAGAGGGAGCAGTATCCAAGATTAATTCAAGATGTTCAACTCATGATAACTGAACTTGAAAATGTTACTGTTCTTTGGGAGGAACTATGGCTCAGCACACTTCAAGATCTTCATGCAGGTGCATAGATCATATAATGATACTTCCATTGTTAATGACTAACAAACTATGCTTTCATGATTTCACGTCAAGCATGTGCAGCTTTGTGTTTATCATTTACTTCACAAATTCCAAATATAGGAATATGCTTGCAAACCTCAATCTAGAATGAACCATTATGTGGCAGCTGGAACCTGAATGTGAAATGAGCCCTTGGTCAACATTATACATTTCGAGATATTGTTTTGCATAGCGTATTTTTTCTGTTGGAATATAATATCTTGCAAGATCGTGGAATAATATCTTAAATTTTCAAAACATTTTAGGAGTACCATGAATTTGGGTTTTTGCTACTTTCTGCTTCTTGTTGATTTATTTTCTGTGCAATATAAGTATTGGGCTATCTGACTATAATTTATTCCAGATGTAATGAGGCGCATAAATGTGCTGAAAGGGGAAGCTGCACGTATTGCAGAGAATGCCACTCTAAGCCTGAGTGAGAAGAACAAGATAAATGGTGCTAAATACTCAGCTATGATGGCTCCCATTGTGGTGGCCTTGGAACGTCGCCTGGCTTCAACTTCTCGAAAACCTGAAACTCCTCATGAGGTGTGGTTCTATGAGGAATATAGGGAGAAACTAAAGTCGGCCATTTTGGCATTTAAGTCTCCTCCAGCTTCTTCTGCTGCACTTGGAGATGTGTGGCGACCATTTGATGAAATTGCTGCATCATTAGCTTCCTATCAGAGGAAGTCATCAATATTATTAGGGGAAGTTGCACCTCAACTGTCTTTGTTGTCATCTTCTGATGTTCCAATGCCTGGCCTTGAGAAGCAACTCACAGCACCTGAATCTGACAGAGGTCTGACAACAGCTCTTCAAGGAATTGTTACAATAGCCTCTTTTTCTGACCAAGTGACTAGCTTGTCAACCAAGACAAAACCGAAGAAACTTGTTATACATGGTTCAGATGGTCAGAAGTACACTTATCTTTTGAAAGGGCGGGAAGATTTGCGCCTTGATGCCAGAATCATGCAACTTCTGCAAGCTATAAATGGTTTCATGCATTCATCTTCTGCAACTCGTAAGCTTTTACTCGCTATACGCTATTATTCTGTGACTCCAATCAGTGGTCAGGCTGGTCTGATCCAGTGGGTGGACAATGTGATAAGTATATATAGTGTCTTCAAGTCTTGGCAAAACCGCATGCAGCTCACCCAGCTCTCAGCAATGGGTCAGGGCAATGCAAAAAACTTTATTCCACCACCCGTTCCTCGACCCAGTGATATGTTCTATGGTAAAATTATACCAGCTCTTAAGGAGAAAGGTATAAGGAGAGTGATTTCGCGAAGAGACTGGCCTCATGATGTCAAGCGGAAAGTTCTTTTGGATTTGATGAAGGAGGTTCCCAGACAGCTGCTTCATCAAGAACTTTGGTGTGCTAGTGAAGGGTTCAAGGCATTCAGCTCAAAGTTGAAGAGGTACTCTTCGAGTAACTGAAAAAGTTCTTACACGTCTCTTGTTAGAGCTGTACACTCAAACTTTGTAGGGGTAGATATCTGTGCAATAAACAAGTTAGCTTTGCATAATCGTTACTTACCTTTTTTCTTGCTGCATAATCTTTTACATGTTTCTTGACTTTCCTGTGTTTGATATGATGACGCTAGATATTGATAATAAATAAATGATCTATTGTTGCTTGCTTGCTGCATTGCATGAGCAAATAAAAGTGGCAAAACTGGAAAGTACACTCAACCAAAACTTTGGTTGCAAAATGCAGAACTAAAGTATATCTAGTATTTCTTTCACTCAGTATCTAGCTTTAGCAGATTAAGTGGTGGAAGGTGGTTACAGTTGCAGAATTGACAACTGGAGAAAGGATTTAAAGGAAGTTACAATGAGGAACTTAAATTGTAAATTGTTTCTGTTGCAGTGATCATCTTTTCCCTTTTGCCTTCTGAATGTGGTATTTGTGTCCCATCCGATCCAGAACTAAATCGGTAATCCTGTTTTTCTCTTGTAGGTATTCTGGAAGTGTTGCAGCCATGAGCATTGTGGGCCACATCCTTGGTCTGGGGGACAGACATTTGGATAACATTCTGGTGGATTTTTGCAGTGGGGATATTGTACATATTGATTACAATATTTGCTTTGATAAAGGACAGAGACTAAAGATTCCCGAAATTGTTCCCTTCCGCCTTACTCAGATGATTGAAGCTGCTTTAGGATTGACTGGAGTGGAAGGTGCCTTCAGAGCAAGCTGCGAAGCTGTTGTTGGCATTCTGAGGGAAAACAAGGATGTACTCTTGATGTTACTTGAGGTCTTTATCTGGGATCCACTTGTAGAATGGACACGAGGAGATTTTCATGATGATGCAGCAATTGGTGGTGAAGAAAGAAAAGGAATGGAGTTGGCAGTCAGCTTGAGTTTATTTTCGTCTAGGGTGCAAGAAATTCGGATCCCTTTGCAGGTAATTCATCTCCATGAAACCCTTGTATAACAGTGTTGGTATTACTTCCAAAGCACAATATCTATTGTTTCTTGAGATTATGTTTACTTGTAGTGAAATGGATCTCTTGGGATCTTCTGTCCATTTTTCTAATTTTGTCTCTATGATGCTGTAAAAGCATTGCTTTATTTATAATTAATGTTCTGCCTAGGTGTTTCAGACTTTATTGTGTCAATATTCTTGCCAGTCTCTCTTGTTATCATAGTATATGTGAAAGTTGTGTTGACATATGAATAATGCCTGATGTCTTCTGACTGTGATCAGGAACATCATGATCTCATATTGTCCACCTTACCTGCTGTTGAGTCTGCTCTCGAGGTAAGAAAAGTTGTTGCCTACAAAGTTCTGCTTCTTGAAAGATCTTAGCTAGTCCTGAGTTATAAATTTCTTCTAACTGATTAATGCATATTCCAGAGGTTTGCTGATGTTCTAAATAAGTATGAACTTGCCTCTGCTCTTTTTTATCGAGCTGACCAAGAGAGATCCAGTCTTCTTCTGCATGAGACATCTGCTAAGTCAATTGTTGCTGAAGCAACTTGTAATTCAGAGAAATCTCGCGCATCATTTGAAATTCAAGCTCGAGAATTTACTCAAGCAAAGGCTTTGGTTGTTGAGAAGTCTCAAGAAGCTGCAACGTGGATGGAACAACATGGAAGGATCCTTGATGCTATTCGGAGAAATTTACTTCCAGAAATAAATACCTGCACAAAGCTAAGCAATATGACTGATGCCTTGTCTCTTACATCAGCTGTTCAGGTGGCTGGAGTTCCCTTGACCGTAGTTCCTGAGCCCACACAAGTGCAGTGCCAGGATATAGATAGAGAAGTTTCTCAGCTTATAACTGAGCTGGATCATGGACTTTCATCTGCTGTAACTGGACTCCAAGTATATTCTTTGGCTCTGCAAAGAATTCTACCTCTAAATTACCTCACAACTAGTGCAGTACATGGCTGGGCACAAGTGTTGCAACTGTCTGCAAATGCAGTATCCTCTGATATTCTCTCTCTTGCCAGAAGACAGGCTGCTGAACTTATTGCAAAATTACAAGGAGATAATCTTGAATCTGTCAAAATTAGGCATGACGATCTCTGTCTAAAACTGGAAAATTATGCAATAGAGATGGAGAAAGTTGATGCAGAGAGTGCTGAGCTTGAGAACTCTATTGGCTCAGAGACTGAATCAAAAGCCAAGGATCGCCTTCTGTCTGCTTTTCTCAAGTACATGCAGGCTGCTGGACTTGTCAGGGAAGAAGATGCTGGTTCTTTTAATCAATCAGGACAATCAAAATATGATGTAATGAGGGATGCTAGGTTGCCAGGGGAGCATGGAGACAAGAAGGGCAAGGTACTGTCTGTTTTACATGTGGCTGTAAGCTCATTATATAATGAGGTTAAGCACAAGGTTCTTGACATATTCAGTGATTCTGCTGGAGGAAGAAATTCATATGATAGATTTGGCACAATATTCTGCGAGTTTGAAGAGCAAGTGGAGAAATGTATACTTGTGGAAGGATTTGTTAGTGAATTGCAGCAATTTATTGGTTGGGACATAGTGAGTGTGGATACCGATGCAAGCCATCTGAAACATTATCCTGAAAAGAACTGGGCTTCCATATTTAAAACCTCTCTACTTTCCTGTAAGGGTCTGATTGAGCAAATGACTGAAGTTGTTCTGCTGGATGTGATGAGATCTGCTGTTTCTTTGAATTCAGAGGTTATGGATGCTTTTGGATTAATCTCACAAATCCGGGGGTCTATTGATACAACATTGGAACAACTATTGGAGGTTGAATTGGAGAGGATTTCCTTGGTTGAACTTGAAAAGAACTACTTTGTTAAGGTTGGCCTCATCACTGAGCGACAGTTGGCTCTTGAGGAAGCTTCTGTAAAGGGTAGGGATCATCTCTCCTGGGAAGAGGCAGAGGAGCTTGCCTCCCAAGAAGAAGCTTGCAGGGCACAGCTGGACCAACTCCACCAAACATGGAATGAAAGGGAAATGAGGAAAACTTCTCTCATAAAGAGAGAAGCTGACATTAAAAATGCGTTGATTTCTACGGAACGCCATTTTCAATCTCTGATTAGTAATAAAGAGGCAGGAGAGCCAAATATTTTGGGAAGCAAAGCACTGTTATCTTTACTAGTTAAGCCGTTCTCCGAAGTAGAATTTGTGGATAAAGTATTATCAACTTTTGGAGGTTCTGCCATTTCTCATGCAGATGAAGTGTCTAATTTAGTAGATCTTATGAGTTCTGGGTACTCGGTATCTGAATATATCTGGAAGTTTGATGGCTTACTGAACAGCCAGTCCTTTTTCATTTGGAAAGTATGTGTTGTGGATTCTTTTCTCGACTCATGCATACATGATGTTGCTTCTTCCATGGATCAAAATTTAGGATTTGACCAGCTCTTCAATGTAGTTAAGAAAAAACTTGAAGCCCAACTTCAAGAACATGTTGGACGATACCTGAAGGAACGTGTTGCTTCTACTTTCTTAGCCTGGTTAGACAAAGAAAATGAGAATTTAAAGCATTTTATGGAGTCAACAAAGGAACTTTCTATTGACCAATTGAAAAGGGATGTCAGTGCTGTCAAGAAGGTCCAGCTCATGCTTGAGGAGTACTGCAATGCACATGAAACTGCAAGAGCAGTGAGATCAGCATCTTC
>CAOJBK015520130.1:0-24605 GCA_948294925.1 Codiaeum variegatum
GCTTAAAATTGTTCCTACATCTAAATATGAAGTTATATTGTGGTGTTTTCATGAATTTGAAGATAACGAATATAAGAAGTCGCCTGAAATAACTAAAAAAAAATCATGTTGAAGATTTCTGGATGCATGATCTAGTGACCAAGTAGTATCATTGTTGTGCTTTTTGTTTGAGAAAATAAGAGTAGTTCTGGCAAGTCAGGTGAATTGGTTGAAGCAAAATGAGAACATAAGAAAGCCATTCTAGCATAATACAGCCATTCTAAAGATCTTGCCCATTGGCACAATTCAAAAGACTGGATTACCTCTGTATCTTACCTCAGAGAGAGAGAAAGAGGGAAAGATAGAGATGGGTGGGTGGAGTGGGGGAATCAAATCTGTGGAAAGGGAATTCTTGGGTAGTTCTGGCAAGTCAGGTGAATTGGTTGAGGCAAAATGAGAACATAATACAGCCATTCTAAAGATCTTACCTGTTGGCACAATTCGAAAGACTGGATTACCTCTGTATCTTACCTCACAGAATCACTTTCAGAGATTTTGTTTCTATCTTGCAGTTTGGATATTGGATCCAATGCATGTAATGTCTGATACATAGTGTGTGGTAATCTTTTCTTGATGCTGCTGCTTTTCAGCATGTGAAAAGTTATTATGTTAAGTCTATGTTGTGTACTTACTTTCTTACTTTTCTGATGATTTTTGGGCAGATATATGACAAATATTTGTGCACAAAAGCCCTGTCAATAGTTTATTCTTGCACATCTATGCTTGGGGCTATGAGTGGTGTATATAAGGTATGTTTGTCACACTTTTTTCTTTTTTCTTCTTTTTTTTACATGGCTCGATTTAGCTGCTTATCATTGATTCAGAGATCTAATTTGTTGTTCAGACAGAAACCAGTGCATTGATGGCACCAATGCTCAAACCATGGATGGATAGGTTCTCTATGATCTTAGACCTGCCAGTGAAACCTGAAGATCCTGATGATTGGAGCTTGAGAATGGAGGTTAGATTGGCCAGTTGGTATACTTTTCTGTTGTCTTGATTGTTGATTGGAACTAGTGCTTTTATGACATTTCTTGCTGTTTTTGTTAGGTTTTAAAGTGCTTGAATCAGTTTGTTCAGAACTTCCCTAGCCTTACTGAAAGTGAATTCGCGGGTGGGTTTGACATCGTGTTAATATCTGAGACTGACATCTCAACTGCTTTTTGCTGTTTGATAATTTTATTTTCATATACTGTCTCTAACAATGTATTTTTTGCAGTTATTGTGGGACCTCTGTGGCAAACATTTGTCACATCTCTAAGAGTGTATGTGCGGTCATCAGTTGAAGGTGCAGAAGATGCGTGTGAGGGTAGATATGATTCTGATGGTGCAGAGAGAAGTCTTGATTCATTTGTTATCCAGGTAATAATTTTCCTGGCATTTGTAAATCACAATTATATGTCTGCTGTTGACTATAAAATAAAGAATACGTTGAACTTCCTTGGTCTCATTTTATTTATTGTGAGTTTTATCATTTGGTTGATACATGTGATTACTAAATTTTCCTTCATGCAACATTGGTTGTGGGATTTGCTTATCTGAAGGTTCATCATAATTGTATTCCTTAAGTCCCCTGCTGCTCCTCTTTTGATTTCTTCTTTTTCATTTCCAAATACTTTTCTGTTTACAGTTTCCTCTTTTAGTTTGTAAAAGATTCTGTTGTTTGATGACTTCCCTTGTAATTTGTGCTTTAATTTCTGTTGTGGGGCTAGAAGATCTGGTCTGGCAACCTCATCAAAATGGATTATATTCATATATGGAAAGCTTTATTGTAAATTCAGTCAAAATGTGAAAGGAGTTCTTCAAATGCCTTATAGTTTAATGCTTTGACAATTTGGGAACCAAGTTTTTGCTTGATTTTATTACCACAAGGTTAAATCATTGTCATGTTGTTGATGTTGCTAAAATAATACTCTTTATGGTGCTACTGTTTCACAAAATGGAAATTAGACTTGAGCATTATTTATGCAGCAACTACCTTGAGGGCAATATGACATTACATTAGTATTACATTGGCAGTTTTTATCTTTGGAAAATGCAATTTATTTTGGAGAGAAATTAAAGCATATTATTACATTTATTTCCTCTATATGCTACAGATATTATTATTCATTAATAAAAACTTTAATTCATATATTAAGTTTTTGGGATAACATCACAAAATATTTTGTGGTTTGATCTGTTTTCAGATTTGACCTTGACACTCAGTTCCTATAAAATCAGTATCCTGTGATCTCTATTGTTAGCATATTAGTGACAAAATTTCAAACACTGTTAGTTTCATCCCACGTGCTGCATACGTAGTAGTTACGGGCGACACATGGAGCACATGGATTTTACAAAGTCTTTTTGAAATTTTCATATTTTTTTATGATTTTTATTTTTAAATGATTTTTTTAAACTTTTTGAATAATTTTTTATTTTAAATGAGTTTTTATTGTTATAATTTTAAATATTTTTAATTTTTATTTTTTCACATAAAAAATAAAAATTCATTTAAAATTATGAGAATGAAAAGTTTCATTTAAGTTTAAAAAAATAAAAAAATCATTTAAACATAAGACATCATTAAAAAAATGGAAAATTCATTAAAAAAATAAAAAATAAAAAATTTTAAAAGTCCATGCACTGTAACATGTCAGCCATAAAAAGCACATATTCTTCACATGGGATGAAATTAACAGTGTTAGTGACTTTGTCACTAATCAGCTAACGGAAGAAATCACAGGACAATGGTTTGATAGAGTTTGAATTCGAAATCATATATGAAAATGCGTCAAAACCACAAGGTATTTTTGTGATAGTACACCTAAGTTATTTTATGCTATAGGGTAACATATTTTTAGCAATGTTATGCCAAATGATTTTGAATGGCTATATATAAATTTTTTTGGTAAATGATTGAAAAAGTTATTCTCTTCCTTGAGAGTCGGAGTGTTAGATATTTCTGTTAACTTCTTTCAATCACAAATCAGTATCATCAAGCTGTTAAGTTAATCATTTTTTATATCAAGTAGAACCCTGTGATCTCTTTGAATTATTTCTATTTACATGGGATTGCTATATCCATTCTCCTTTAAGAATTTTCAATTGGGAGAGGTGATATCAGTACTTCAGATGTTAGTAAATGCTTGCTTCGGTGAAAAATATGCAAGAGCAAAGCATTGTAGGTGAACATTTTGGTTAATCTGACCCCTAATTTTATTAGTTAGATTATGATCAATCAAACTAGGATTTTCTATAAACGGTTCAAGCATCTAGGTGTAGCTAAAAGTGAAGGCAAAATAATCTTTTGCTTGTAGAATACATGTTCTCTAAGGGAGTATTTTTGTTCTATACATTTGATGCTACAGAAGTAGATTGGGAGTAGAGTATTTTCTGTTCAATGTATTATGTTTATCTTCCTTATCCTGAACACCGGTAGTGAATTTGTGATCCATAACTTCTGTTTCAAAATGCTTTCAATAATGCGATTGTGTAGTTTTGGTCTTTTATGTTATGGATTTCTTAGTGTTTTGTACTTGACAGCTTTTTGAGTCCCTATTGACTATTGTGGGCAGTGCAAGGCTAATGAAGGTTCGCACCCACGTTTTAATTATATTACTGTTCACTGTGGCTTTTCGTTTATATTAAATGTGGTAATTAGGTTTATGAAACTCTTTTTTATGTAGGTTGTTCAGGGCAATACTAAGGAGTTGGTTTATTATACCTTAGCTTTTCTGCAAATGACAGAACAACAGGTAAGTATGCATTTCTACTTCCTTTTGTTAACACAAAGTTGCCGATGGGCTTCATAGTATGGCTTTCTAAAAATCATTGATCATGTTGAATTACCATGCCATGTATTCCCTCCTCCCCTAATTTTCCTGCCTCAGTTTTAAGTGTTCAAATCTGCAATTATTTCTGTTATTTAGTCTTGAAACTGAAGATTTTCTTTTTCTGTTGGTTATGTTACTCATGAATAGGTTCATACATGGTCAATGGATGCTAATCAATTTGTTGCTGATGAAGAGGATGTTACTTATAGTTGTCGTATTTCTGGTAAGCAGGATTTAAGGCACTCAATGCCTATGAAGCACGGACATTTCATTCACTTAGCGTGTCCCCGTTTCAGAAACTCGCAAACTTGACACTCGGACACTCGGAAACCCACATTTCCTTCCCTATATTTTTGAAAATGTCGTTTCCCCGTGTCCTGAATCCCGTTTCCGCGTGTGCCGTTTCGCGTGTCTGTGCTACTTAGCTCAATGCTATTCAACTCAACTCAACAAAGCCTTAATCTCAAGTAAATTGGGGTTGGTTATATGAATTTGCCTTTTCCACTATGGGCAGTCTTGGACCATAACATCGGAAAGATGTAAGGTCGCTAAATCATGTTGGGTAACTCTCTTCCATGTAAGCTTAGGCCTATCCTTCCCCTTTTTACCTATATCTACTTTAAGATGCTCTGTTTTTCTAACTGGTGCGTCTAAAACTCAATGATTCACATGCCCAAATCATCTCAAACTCCCTTGTCTCAACTTGGTCTCTATCGGAGCAACTCTGACTTTATTGCTAATATACTCATTATGAACTCTATCCATTTTAATACAGCCGCACATCCATTTTAGTATTTTCAGTTCCGCACACTCAATGCTATTCAATACAAATAATTACTTGTGAAGTTACTAACAAGAAAAGAAGGTTGAATATATTGGTCTGGTTTCTTGATTCAAAAAAAGAAAGAAAGCCCAGAATCATAAAATTTTGGCTTAAAAATGAAACATGAAAACCTTAAAAAGCTATCTGGATGGTAATCTTGCTGATAAAAGTTGATCTTAGTGCACAACCAAATGTTGATTGGAAAAAGAAGCATTTAGCAGGCTACACACAAATAAGTATTCTGTAAACTGATGACATAGTTGAGGGTGTATCTCGAGCTTAAGGTGGAACAGTTGCTAGGTTTTTACCCTCTACTGTGGTCAGGCAGGTGATGCCCAGGAACACTCTTTAGGGTGCAATTCACAAGAAAGGCATGTCTTTGTTATAAATTGTGGCCGTCAATGCACATGGATTGCAACAGTTATCCCTGTTATATATATACATACATGCGTGTGTACACAGAGACATGCATATCTATGGTTTTCCTTCCGCATTGCAATTTCTTTCCTAGATGCATGTGCTATAATGGGATTTTGTCTCTTGCTTCTGGCAGGTGTGCTTCTATTAGAGGAGATTGTGAATTCTTTTGGTGGAGAAGGAATCAACGCCATCATAGACGCTGTGAGAGAGCGATTCATTGAGTCTCAACAAGAGAAATCTGCTGGTTCTGTAACTTGGTGGAGAGTAAGTGAAACTTTTATTTTTTAGTGCTGATCATCTTTATAGGCCATAACCTTAGACCCTTTATGGGCTTTACCTTTACTTCTGTATTATAAAGGAATTCGCCTATAAAATTCCTTGGTCAAAGCAATGCTTAAATCTGTAGGTCATTGCTTTTATAATAGGCAAAGAAATTTGTGGCATATTCCTTTTATAATAGGCAAAGATTACCCGAGCAGCCAGTTAGATTATAATCATTTATGCCATTGTTCTGGACGGTAACGTATCATATGAAACTGTGTCTCAGGGGCTGATGTTCTGTTTGATCACATATTCTAACAACACTTAGTGATCCACAAGGAACCCCTTATGTCACTTGTGCTGATGATACCATGGATTACTTCACAATGGTTCAAATAGTTATTTCTTTTTTTCTCATTAACATATTGAGGTACTCTGTTTACAACATATTTTGAAACATCAATTGATCTAGTTTCAGCATGACTCTTAGCTGTACCTCCCTCCCTACTGGACTAGAATTGCTGTTATATAAACTTGTAAGCTACTTTATGAGGAATGTGATGCAAACCATATCAAGTTATTGTCCGTTCCTGTCTACATCTCTGCTTCGGAAGTAATTGTCTAGTTTTTTAGTGTGTGCATGTGCACACGAGTGTGCACATGCCCTCATTCTCCCAAAATAATGAAAGTGCCCATCAAGTACTAAAAGAAAGTCTTTTATTCAATGCATCTCTTATATTATTGGAAATGTAATAAATTTAAAAAATGAATATTTTCCATGCATCCTAATGATTTAGTTCTTAAAAGTTTTGAACGACAATATATATTTGAAATGACAATATATATTTGAAGTATCAATTTAATCTAGGTAAACATAAAAAAATCAATTAATTAATGAACTCTGTAACAAGAAAAAGTTGTCTCATAAAAGCCTTTAAGATTAGAAGATATAAATAAATTTTCTTTTAATTGATATCCTTATGTTTGTTTTTGAAATTTCTTATATTAATAGATAAAAATGAAATAATGCTAAAAATTCTTCATTGTATATAAACTTTAAGGTAAACATAATGATTACTTTTAAATAATGAGCTTTGGCTCAGAATTATTGAAGTGGTCTTTTGGGTATATGAGTTGCGACCTAACAAAAATCTAACTAAAAATATGCACTCAATTAAAGTTAAAAAATTAAATGCGTTCTACAAAACCTTTTTGGGCCTCCCAATTTAATGGTGCTTTGGGGTTCCCACAACAAAATATTTTAGGTAGTCAATGGATTTTCTTAGAGCTTTTGATTATTTGCCAATTTCTTTTACCATGATGCTTATTATTCTCTTAGAAGAAATTGTTTATGGTTTGATTATCTGTTGCGAGTACACAATACTGATGGAATGAGTTCTGTTTGTTCTTATTTTTTGTATCTTGTCTTAATTGACTTTCCATGGTGAAATCTTATAGATGAGGGAGGCCACACTTTTTGCTTTGGCTTCTCTTTCAGAGCAATTACTTGAAGCTGAGGTATGTATTCTTCAAATTATGCTTTTAGTGGGCTTTTTTTTTTGGATTGGGTGGGGAGGGAGGCTCTTATGTCGTGTGTGATATGACATGCTGTTCCCTTGACAGGCTTCCGGGCTTACCAACATTGGCTTAGGAAAAATTATAGAGCAAATGATTGCTGAAGACATTGGATTAGGTGTGTCTCTCCTCTTTTTTTTCCCCCCTGTTTTCTTTTATGCGAGTGGGTCTGATGTTCAAGGTAGATGCTGTTTTGTTGTTATTGTTATGCAGGGGTACATGAATATCCCTTTCTTTATGCTCGCCTTTTTACATCAGTTGCTAAGTTCTCCTCTGTGGTAATTACTACTACATTGCCTCATCTTTTATAATGTTGAATTATTTTGCAAAAGTTGTTATGGGATGCTTTTATTGTACAGATCAGCCAAGGAGTTTTAGAGTATTATCTCTCTGCTGCAATCCTGGCAGTTGGCATGAATGTGTAAGCAAACTTAATTATATTGTGGTATTTACCTTTAACCCTTTATAATAAGAATCTTATGGCATTTGTTGTCTAACAGTCCTCCGCCTGTGAAAGTTGGTGCTTGCCGAGCGCTCTCTCAACTGTTACCAGAAGCTAACAAAGGAATTATCCAGCCTCAAATTATCAGTTTATTTTCATCACTTACAGATCTTCTTCATCAGGTGATATTTTGTTAATTGATTCCTGAAATTATCCTTATTGTATACTATTTATATTGAAGAGTTGCCATATGCTTTTGCATTACAGGCATCTGATGAAACTTTACACCTAGTGCTTGAAACACTGCAGATAGCTATAAAGGCAGGTGGGTATGGATATAATTGTGAGCTCTAGCATTTTAATTTTCTCGATGCCACTCTCACCTCTTGTATTTGCTGACCATAGCTCATGAAGCATCCACGGTAGTAGAGTCAATAATCTCTCCTGTAATCCTAAATATGTGGGCCTTGCATGTTTCTGATCCCTTTATCAGCATTGATGCAATTGAGGTTCTGGAGGTAACACTTTCTCTGTGCTTGATTCATATTTCTTGTTTTTCAATAATTTCTTTATTTTCAATTTTGTTCGCTAAATATTTATATTAGGTGGACAAGGTTGGTGACTGTTTTCAATAATGTATCATTGTTATTTGCTTTGACTGTTGCAATATGTCATATTCAAATGCAAAGGCATATTTTAAGATGCTTTGGATATGTGATGATGTAAATACTTTACCTATTTGTGAATTACATACAGTAAATTACTGGTACAAGTTGGATAGTGTGAGATAGTATTACATTATTGTATGGCAATGATTGTTAGTATTCATTTGCGTATATTGTTTATTTCTTTTCAAAACGACTTTTCTCTGCTTTATGTTTTATTTAGTCAACTAGTTGTCACTATACTATCAATCACACTTGCAAAAATAAGAACTTCTAGAATGCCAAGTTGTCTTTTGAATTTCAGCATTCAAGCTTGAACTGATACAGTGGATGGTGGACTATTGGTAATATCACTATTGATCATCTTATCACAACTTGCAACCAGCTTCAAATTAGAGGAAACCTTTTGTGAATTTCTTTTTTCTTGTTCAGCCAATTCTTTTATAACCAATTTACTTTCAACAGACCATCAACTCTTTGATACTATATGCCAGTAATATATACTAAGTGTATTAAGCTTCATCCCTGCATAGAGATAAGCTAACCTAGATTTTTTTCACTGCCAGTCGTGGTACCCAATGTAACTCTTATATAGTTCTCCTCTCCCTATATTGTTCTGACAATGCTGGCTTATGGTAGGCTAGATTATCCTCAAATAGTTGAATGAACCAGAATGAAAAAAATAAGTTTAAATGTGGAAAATGTTTTGGTGGTTGAATTTATCCAGTTTTCTGCATCAATAGTATCTGTGACATCTCTCATATGCACTTATTAATTTTAGTTGAAAGTTTTTCTGTAATTTGATACTGAGTGTATGTATCTTACTTTTAAAACTCTCTCTCTCTCTCTCTCTGTCTCTCTGTCTCTCTCTCTCTCTTCACTTGACATTTCCTCAGGCAGTAAAGAATGCTCCTGGCTGTATTCATCCACTGGTTTCTCGAATTTTGCCACATATTGGTCCAATCTTGAGTAAAGTATGGTTTTATGGATTATATTAAAATAAATTGTCATTGGGTTAGTCAATAATGATATGAGGCATAGTTTCTGATGAATCTTGGTGATTAACAGCCAAACCAGCAGCCTGATGGACTGGTATCTGGATCCTTGGATATGGTGACTATGCTGTTAAAGGCAAGTTACAAGAAAGTTTTTCTTATATTCTACTCAGGGCCTGCTTGGATTGGGAGTAAAAGGGGGGAATGCGTAGGGGAGTAATTATTATGACTTTTATTGTGTGTTTGGATTGGGGGGAAATTGGGGCTGGAAATATTTCCCCCCTACGAGGGTAATCCATTACCTTAGACCCCCCAGGGTAATAAGTACCCCACTAATGAGTTCTCTTAAATCTTTCTCTCCCTAAATTTTCACTCATACCAAGCACCCCCTTAGCAGTTAATTTTCTCAGCCAGTGATTAAGCAGTGCCATGATTGTTATTCCTGCTTTGCTAATTACAGTTTGTGATAGCAATGTACAGAATTCTCCAAGCAATGTAGTAAAAGCAGTGTATGATGTTTGTTTTGATGCTGTTATCCGAATTGTCCTTCAAAGTGATGATCACAGTGAAATGCAGGTTACTTTCTACTTTTGGTTTTAGCATTTTATATTTGCTAGTTCGAGATTTTACAAATGTTCTGTAAATGAATGACTTGTTTTTATTTGTTGCTGCATTATTGACCAGAATGCCACAGAATGTTTAGCTGTTTTTATATCTGGAGGAAGGCAAGAAATCCTGGCTTGGGCTGTGGACTCTGGATTCACAATGAAAAGTTTACTGGATATAGCTTCAAGGTTGATATTTACTTTTTTTTTTTCCCTTTAAAATGTTGTTATAGATACTCAATTCCTTGGTCTGCAGAGAATAGGAAGGGTGAGGATGCTCAAAGGTGTTGACCAACTTAGTGATATATTTTAGCAAAATTGATTGTCCTAAAACCAGTCTTGCATAGGATCAGAATGTGTCCCTGCTTTGAATATCATGTGTGATGTGTCATTCCAAAAATGAACATTATTTGTACTAAAATTGGAAAATGTGAATTGAAGCTTGAATTGTTGACATAAAGATGTTGACCAACTTATGGTAATTGACAGATTGTGCGCTGTGTCTGTCCTTTCCCCTTAGCATCTGAACTTGATTTCTTATTCAGTAAATATGGAAGCTGGTTGCACTTTCAGATTCTTTACCTTTTCTCCAGACATATTTATTGCTGCGGTAGCAATTTCAGCTTTTTGTGGCTCGCTTATGCAGTCCCATTTTGTATTGAATTCGGGAATGTTGACTCTCTTTTGTTCATGCTATTCTTCAATGCATTACAATTTTAGCTGTTGACGTGGAAAACACTTTTTATGATGACACCCCATAAAGAACTTTACAATAAAAGCTATTTTAGATTTTGCATAACTTTTATTTTTAATTTCTTGTAGATTGTGGTTCATTGATTTCAACTTGTGAACACTGCAGGCTTCTTGACCCAGATATGGAAAGCTCTGGATCTCTTTTTGTTGGGAGTTACATTTTGCAACTTATTTTACATTTGCCATTGCAAATGGCACAACATATCCGGGACCTTGTTGCTGCTATTGTTAGACGAATGCAGTCTGCTCAAATATCAGGATTGAGAAGCTCCTTGTTACTTATTTTTGCTAGATTGGTACCTGCACTTCATTACTTACGAATTCTCCTGTAAAATTTTCTTTTTCCAAGAGAGGCAATGCTAAAAGATATGGGTTAATAATCATTTTTAAGAATTGCAACTGTATGGTGATCAATGAAAGGTGGGAAGCATTTTCCAAGAAAAGGTTTCTATTTGCATGGTACCTGGTTAGCATGAAAACATCTCTAGCTATTTGGAAACTGCCAATATTTTATTGCATTAACATGATTTTAGCTGCCGTTTCTATTTGCCTATTTGCCTTGTTTGAATGTTTTTTGTGAAATTTATCTTGCACATTCTGGTTCCTCATTGGCTGCTTTTGTTATTATGTAACCATGCACTCCATGAGGTTTACATGGATTCACATTTGACTGTGCTATTTTGAGGTGCAGGTCCATATGAGTTTCCCTAATGTTGAAAAGTTCATAGACATGCTGATCAGTATCCCTGCTGAAGGCTATGATAATTCTTTTGTTTATATAATGTCTGAATGGACTAAGCAACAGGGTAGGTATCTTTATGGCATACACTTGCTCCAAACATTATATCTTGAATGGAGTTGTCTTAAAAGCAGTTCCTCAGTTTCCTCTACTTCATTCTTCCTCATGTTCTTGTCCTTATTTTTAGATAAATTTCTCTCATTGATTTGTAATACTGTGGTCATGGTTTACAAAGCAATCAGTTTTGAGCTTAAACTTGTTTAATTCCACCTCAGGGGAAATACAAGGGGCCTATCAAATTAAGGTTACAACAACTGCTTTGGCCTTACTGCTATCCACAAGACATGCTGAGCTGGGGAATGTTAACGTACAGGGTCATTTGCTTAAGGTTTGCTTTTACCATTTGCTTGAACTGCTCTTCTTTTGATTCTTTTGTTTGTTTAAGCATTTACCTTTTTTCATGCAGTCTACTGCAGGGGTAACTACTCGCTCAAAAGCTAAACTGGCTCCAGATCAATGGACAGTTGTGCCACTTCCTGCAAAGGTGCTTATAGCTTAAACTCTGGCTTGTAATTTCTAGATGAGCAAGTTGCTGAGGGGCATCTTTTGGTAAATAGTTGATGTATGATATTTCTGCGTGGCTAATTTGCCTAGCAAATGTTTAACTTGTTTTAATCTCTGGGGATAATTTTTGAAAGCAAAATTATTGAAATTTAAGAACTAGTAATCTGCATTATTCTGCTTTTGAGTTACCATATATTGCTACCATGGATGTGGGTTCCAAAAGGCTCTGCTGCCCTTCCCTTGTGTTTCAAAGTTTTCACATCAATGATATTGTTTTTTGTGTTTTTCTTCTTTCGAAGTAAAAGATGATCATTGTCATGTCTGAAATATATTGACTGGGAAAATATGGCTGTTTTCTTTACCTTTTTCTATTGATTCAGATACTGGCTTTACTGGCTGATGCGTTGATAGAAATCCAAGAGCAAGTGCCAGCTGGCAGCGATGAGGTGGGTTGCCTTTTAAGGTTCATTTCTTATAAGCTTAGCTAATGTCTGAAATTAACTTTCAACCAACTGTTGTGGCAGGAGAGTGACTGGGAAGAAATTCAGGAAGGAGATGTAGATCCTGGTGAGAGTTTGTTGTACGCTTCTGGCACATCATTTGGGCGAACCACTTATGATCAACTTGAAGCAATGGCCAAAGCTTTTAATGAGGTTGGTTGGCACAACTTTACACCCTTCTCTTTCCCGTCAGTATTGCTCCTTTATTCTTACCTAACAACACTATTGCAATAAATTTTCTAGAATCAAGATGATGATGATGATGATGACATATTGCATGTTGCTGATCCACTGAATAAGGTGGGTTTTTGCCTCAATCTATATTCCTTCCAGATATGTGTAGAATTTGACTTTGTTAATTCATTGAATATGCATGACAGATTAATTTGGCAAGCTATCTTGCGGAGTTCTTTACCAAGTTCTGTCATAGTGACCAAGGGCTATTTGATCATCTTTGCCAGGTTAACTTGCATTTTTATTAGAGATTTTTTTTTGTCAAAGTTATTAGAAAACTTCATAGCAATAATTTTGGAAGTGTCTCAATTTCGGTAATTTCATTTATGATACATAATTTTGAATTGCAGGGTTTATCACAAACTCAACTAGGAGCCATTCATGCATTTCTAAAGCGTTAAAGTGTTTATTGCTCTCTTGGAATTTTCTTTCTCTATAATATTTCTGTTTTCCTATTCAATTTTTTTTGGTGTGTGTGTACGTGCGGAACAGAGGTTGATTACAAGGTAATTGCATTGATTGATCTAAGTATTGGCTGAGTGGAATTTGTAAAGCAAAAATATACCTTCATATCTTTTGTATACGAATTTTGTTATGCGCTTCTCCTAATTTAATTGCTAAATCAATGGTGAATTTTCGTTAACTTCTTTTTTTTGCCAGTCACTATTAAATTTCTGGACAATGTACTTATGCCAGATGTACAATCAAAAGCTTCTGGTTTGCGTAGAGGAATAGAATAGGATGCGTGAGAATAGTTACCTCACTGCTGTTATCTACACAATTGTTCTTGGTTCTTCACATTGATATTTAGAAACACGAGACCTTTATTTATTTATTAACATCGACCTTTATTTTTTTAAAAACAATTTATTTATTTCAATTCTTAACACTCAGTACGAATTTAGCATGAATTAATAAATTATTTAGTATTTCTTTATAATTTAGCTATTGGCTGGTAACTGTTAAAACAAATCTCAACCATTAACCACTATAATAAATTAAGTTTGGTTGGATGTAGTTAAGTGCATTTTTAACACTAGGTTTTTTTTTTTTTTAAGAACATGTTAGACAAGTTGTTTAAATGTTTAGTTGTATATTTAAGTTTAAGTTAATTATGTTTGATAAATTTTTTATTATTTAAAATAAATTAAAGAGGAATGTAAACTTAAATACATATTGCGGTGTTTTTTTTTTGGTGTAAATTTAACATAATAAAAGCATTTTGATTGTACAACATATAATGTCTTGTGATATACACTTTCTATGTTAGGCACTGACCATATATTTATTTATAGTCTCCTACATTAGGCATCCGACCTTATATTTTATTTATAATAATTTCAAACTTTGTATAGAAAATTATTTTTTTAAAAAATTATTTTTTTTAAAGTGAAAAAATTATTTATAATAAAAATCTATCAGTTTTTTGATGGCTCGTATTTAGATAGCCTGATTTAAATATATATATATATATATAATGCCCACATTTTCAACTTGTATAAAAGTGGGCGTATAGAATGAAACTTCATTTCTTATATAAATTTGATTAATAATATAATTTATTATTTTATAGTGTTTTCTTTAATTTTTTTTTTTGAATTCTAATAAATGTTTGCCTTTGTTGTTTTTTTGAATTTACTATGATTAATTATCATAATAATCTAACAATTAAGAATATTACAAAGAAGGTAAATCATTTTTTTATTGATCCCCTCTTTCATAATCAATTTATATTCATTGCAATTTGATTTGATATAATCATTAAATAAGTGAATGAATTAATCAGAATTAAATTACTATTTAACTATTGGATTGGGAGCATTTTTATTACATCAAAATCTTGCATTTATGTAGTATACACGCGAATGATTGTTATATGCAAATTAAGTTTTTTCAATAGTTCAGATTAGATGATTAGTTATTTTTTTATTTAAAATTTGTGATTTCATTTTTAAATTTGGATGGTTTAAAAAAATTTAATTTATATGTAATAATCATTCATATGTGTACTATATAAATTCAAGATTTTGGTGTAATTTTTAGCCTATTAGTAGTTAGTTAGATAATATATTAAGTCTGAACTTATTAATAATAATTTTAAAAAATTATGTAAAATATCGATTATGCCAATATAATTTTTTTTTAGAAAAATAATCATGGCTGTATGATCCACTGAATTAACAGCATTAATTACTAATAAAATTTATACTTATTTTTAAAATATAGGAATATAATTAGTATAAAATAAGTTTGAGTAATGGAATCCTTACATAAGTATGAAAACTGGTGCTCATATCTAGTATATATGTTTTTAATACCAACAAATAGCGTATAAATAATTTTATAATATGAGTTTCAAAAAACAAAATAAGAATTCTATTCAACTTAACTTTGCAATACGTGAAATCTTTCTTCTTTTTTTTTTTTCAAATTAATTTATTCAGGGATGAAGTCAGATTAGTGATGGGTGTGGCCCAGGCCCCTCCCAATTTTTCTTTTAGTGTTCAATATGCTGATTTTATTTTTCAAATTCTAAAAACAAATTTCACCAATAAACAATAATAAATAAAAGAAACGGCCCCTTTTAAAATTATGAACTTGACCCAATTTGACGAAAAAACAACATAGATACTTCCAACTCCTAATAAAATTAATATATCGTGTACACTTTTTTTTCTTGAAAAAAGAAAAACCTTATATCCGTTATCAATTCTTTTATAAAGAAACCGCTCATTGTTCTACCTATATCATATTTTAACTAATTTAATAAAACTTTTATCGTAATTTTATTTTTCTTTTTCATTTTATTGCAATTGATTGGTTGTTAAAATTTTATATTTACTATAAATTTGATTAAATCTAATTGATCACATATTTAAATGGTTTAAAAATTATATAATTTAATTAATTATATTTATTTTTCATATCAAGAAAATCTATCTATAATGGAATTTTTACACCTAAATGATATACTGGCTCCATCCTTGAATTTACTCATATTAATTAATACACTATAAAATATCTAATTTTTATTTTATATTTATAATATACAATACATAATTAGTTAAAGACATTTTAGTAAATGTGACTCATCCTTTCATACTTTTATATATAATATAGGATGTTTTCTATAGTTATTTTGTTAAAAACAAAATAAATTTACTTTATTACGAAAAAATTAATTTTTTTACAAAAAAATAATTTTTATTTATATTTTTCGTAAATTCAATTATTTTTTTATAATTCTTCTTAAATGATGAAAAAATCTTAATTTTTATGAAAAATAATTTTAATAATAAATATTAACATAATAAAAATAATTTTATAAATCTATATTGATGTCTCTTAGCACACTAGAGTTCCAAAAACTAGCTCCAAAGCTAACTTGCAAGACAAATAAAGACTACGGGGTGCCTTGTCGGCAACCACTTCGATGCTTCAGCTAGTAATCCGCTTTAAAGAGATTCAATATAGGAGTAACAGAGAATTTAGAGTGATTAACCTATTTTCAATGGTCTAAGTTGGTTTATATACCTGTTCAGATAGTCATCAAATCCTACAAAATAGGTTAATAGATAGATATTCCTTGATTTTAGGAATATGGGATATATATTAAGAGTTTATCTCTTGCTATGCTTATCCATTTCTGTTGGGTCGAGCTCTCTTTCTTCCCGAGGTCGAGGGGTCGACTTCTTCCATCTTAGCCTGCCTATCTCTCTAAGTCATTGGGCTCAACCTCTCTTGCAAGATGTGGGGCACTATTGTGGCTTGGGGTCGTCCTGATTGAGGCCGAGATTATCACTTGTCCCCCCCAATAGATCTTAGTCAAAGACTAATGGGAAAACAAATCTGACGAGCTTGAGGAACGAGATACACCTCGTCCATACATTTTAAATCTTGTGCAGGAAATTTCCCACATATTTCCCCCAAATTAATAAGTGTCAAATGCTCTGCGTATTCTAGAAGGTTCGACATCGCTTCACCTTCTTTCCCCTATCAATATTCATCATGTGTCACCTCCTGGCAGTCTTGACAATGATGACGTCGTTTCGCCTTGCCCTTCTGCCTATATAAGAGGATCAAATCCCCTATTTTTCATTTTTCCAGAGCTTCTCATTCCTTACTTCCCTTTTCTCTCAGTATCACAATTTCCGACAGCTATTCTTATCTTCGGTCACCATTAGAGGCTAAATTCCAATACCCACAGGTAAATTTTTACTTTTTCTCCTCCCGTTTTTCGCTTCTTTGTCTCCTCTTCTCAATTCAAACACCCACTGTAAGTGATAGGTGTGATTCCCAAAACATAGAGGGCTATGTTTCTCATTTCTCTAATCATCAACTCAACCCAGAGCAGAGCCTTCCTATATCTATAGAGTATGTAAGAGGTGAAGCCCCTGAGAATGAGAGACCTCTCCTTGATCCTCTCCTCCATCCCCACAACAATGCTCTTGATTCCTCTGCATAAAAGAGGAGAAGGGTCGAGCCTAGTAAAGGGGTCGATCAATAAGTAGATGGGATTAACCCTCCTCATGAAGAGAATTAAAAGGATGAAGTTGAGGTCGATCCCAATCAAATTGGGTTTGATTGGGAGAGTTCTAATGAGGAGTATGAGGGAGAATCCTTACCTCTCAATACAAAGGCTATAACCTCTGCCAAAGAAAAAGGCGTAAGCAAAGCCCTTGTAAACTAATGGTCAAAGCCAAGGAAGAAAATCCCAGGGGTGGAGGCTCTTCGTAATATCCTCACTCCCCAAGACCTTCAAAAAATTAAAGAGGACTTCGCCTTCCCTGACGGTTTTATGATGATGCTACCCAACGGCAACCAGGGTGCCCATCTTGTGGCCCCTTTAAATGGACAAGTCTTTAACCTTGACACACTACAATCAGGGGTTTGGTTTCCCCTTTTCAATTTTGACAAGGCTTGGCTTCAAACCTATAACATCCCTACCTCTTAAGTTCATCCCAATTCATGGAAGACCTACATCTATAGTACAACATCTATACCTAGTCATACCAGGGAGGGGACTAGACTAGTTACACCTCCAAGCAGAGGGCAATTTCAAGTGCTTTGAACTCCCCTCTTCCTTAAAACCCATTTGGAAGAGGAGGTTTTTCATTGTGCTGCATGACAGTTTGAGCAGTTTTCCCAAGGTCTGGAATGAGAATGTTTGGAGGCTAAAGTCAAAGCATTTGCCCCCTCTTAGCAGTGTTGAGGCCGACCAAATGAGGGCTATCTTAAAATGGGTGGAGGGAAATGATATTTTCCATTGTAAAACCTTAATAGAAGAGTGGTATACTGGAGAAGTAGTAGAAATGTATTTTTCTTCCTTACTGACTAACTCACCCTCTTCATTTCTTTGTAGATATGTCTGCTATTATTCGAAAGATGCGAGAGAAGAAAGCTCAGGAGACCTAGAGGGCACAATTTGAAGGCTCAAACCTCCTATCTTAACCATCTGAGGATCAATAATACTAGGTCAGGACTCATTATGATCCAAACCCTAGCTTCATTCTTGCTACCCCATGAGGCTTGGGTGCCATGGTGGCCATCTTTTCTAAAGGAGAGGGTGAGAATTTATCTTCGGCTTCTTCTGCCTATGTCTGCACCAAGCGTCCTAGGGAAGAGGATGTGCATACTGGGGATAAGAGGGAAGGCATAGCTTCCCCTCAGTTTGTCAGAGGTTCCCTTGCTGACATACTAGTTAAGAACTTTGGGGCTAACATCTTGTTGGATGAACACCATGTGGCGAGGAAGGATTTGGGCTCGCTGGTCCCTTTTTCCGACCTCCAGTGCTATGATGCCATGACAGATGAGGAGCATGGGTCACAATGCTGTAGCAAAGATTTATTGGTAAGCTTCCTTCCCTTTAGCTGATTGTATTTTTATTGTTGTTTTTTGCTAACTCTTTTGCCTTAACATCCAATTGGCTGGCTTCTGCCTGGCTCAATAGATTTCCATCAATCGAGCTTTTGCCAATTTAAAAGCTAAAAGGGAGGCCTTAGAAAAGAAATGAGATTAATTTTAGAAAAAATTATTAGAGGCAAAGACTACCCACGAGTTGCAAGGGAAAAAGCTCGAGTCTGCCAGAAAAACGGTTCGTAAGGCGAAGGACCAACGAGATGAAGAAAAGAAGAAGAGGCAGATCCTCGAGAAGGAGCTAGAAAAGTTGAGGCTAGAATTCTAGAAAACTAAGGATGACCTCACTTCTCAGATTGATTGCTTAGAAGACATGAGTGTGTCATGGCTTGTCTCTTTTAGTAAGCAATTGGCCAATGAGGCGGTTAAGAAGCTTGGTACCTCTATCTCCTTCCTTACGGACATCAAACCCTCTGAGGAGATCTTTGTCGAACCTTTTGAGGGATTGGAGGCTCGTGCTGAGGGCGAGCAATAGACGGAGCAGCCCGAAGACCCCTAAGTCTAAACCACCCTACTTATAAATATTTTTGTTTTACTTTATTTATGGGGATGATATTGGGAGCCATCCCCCTCCCTTTGCTATACTAATATTTTTTATTTTATGAATGAAAGTACAATTTTTCTATATCATTTCCTTTCTTTTTCTTTCTTTTTTTTTAACAAGCCAATTTCCTTCGACCTTTTAGTATGATGCTTTTAAGATAGTTCTTTAGTAGGAAAACCTTAGGATCATCCTTAGTTGGATGATCTTTAGAATCGTTCTATAGTGGGATGATCTAGGGATCATTCTTAATTGGATGATCTTTTGATTGTTCTATGATTGGATGATCTAAGGATCATTCTATACTTGAATGATCTAAGGATCGTTCTTTTTTGGATAAATTTTGGATCATTTTTTATTGGACAATCTTAAGATCATTCCTTATTGAGTGATGATAATCTTTGGATTAATCATTTTGCATTTGAGAATCGAACCACTGCTCTATACTGGCTATTCAAGAAAAACTTAGTTTTATTCATGATGCCATAATTAGTAGGCGCACTCAGACATCCCGACTAGGTTAGCACCTCCTTAGGACCCTCATCATCTATCTGGGCTTATAAGTAATAAAAGAAATAACTAAAACAATATTGTATAAACATTAAAATAGTAACTTACATAAAATACTTCTTAAGGTTTTCTGCATTCCAGGTATGAGGTAAGGCTTTCCCTTTCAAATCCTCCAACTGATATGCCCTTAGCCTCTATACCTTGTTGACCTTGTAAGGCCCTTCCCAATTGGGTTGCAGCTTATCATTGCCTACATTTCCTCTAGATAGTTTGGTCTTCCTTAAAACAAGGTCTTTAACTTTGAAAGCCTTATGCTTAACTCTTTTATTATGATATCTTGCTATCTTCTGCTTGTAAATAGTTGTACGAGTATAAGCCAAATCTCTTAGCTCTTCTATCAGGTCGAGGTCCATCCCCCTCTCCATAATGTGGTCTATCTTTTCATGGAACTCTAGCCTAAAAGAGGGCTGTTCGATCTCTACTGGTTCTATAGCCTCGCTTCCATATACGAGTGAGAAGGGTGTTTCCTCTGTTGTAGTGCGAGGTGTAGTTCTATAGCTCTACAAGACATTGTTAAGCTCATCAACCCAGTTTCCATTCTTATCATCCAACCTCTTCTTCAGCCCTTATAGCAAGGTCTTATTAGTAAGCTCTGCCTGCCCATTAGTCTGTGGATGGGCTACTGAAGAGAAGTGTAGGTTGATGCCAAGACCCTTACAAAAAGCTCTGAATTGTCTGGAATCCAATTGCTTCCCATTGTGTATGATGAGGACCCTTGGGATCCCAAACCCGCTAATAATAAATTTGTCAACAAAATATATAACTTTATTATGAGTGATAGTAACTACCGGCTTGGCCTCTGTCCACTTTTAAAAATGCTTCACTACCACAATCATGAATTTGCAATGTCTTATTAACTTCGAGAATGGCCCAAATATGTCAATGCTCCACTGATAAAAGGGCCAGGTCGCTCCATAGTTGAGAGGGACGATGCTGGTGCTCTCTACACATTAGCATGCTTCTAGCATTTGGGACATTTTTTCACCATGTCTTCCACATTTTCCTTAATAGTAGGCCATAAATATCCATGTAACAATACTCTTCTAGTGAGGAAGGTGCTAGTTTTATGGGCTTTACAGATGCCCTCATGTATCTCCCTCAATACATATTCCCAACCTTCAAGGGTATACACCTCGTCTGAGGATGTGTTTGGAATCTATGATATTGGTCCCCCATATACCAACTATATTCCTTAGATCTCGGGGTGACTCTTTCAACCTCCTTCTTGTCCTGGAGGAGTATTCATTATGACAACCAACTAATTAGGGGTTCCATCTAGTGCCCTTTCCATTCCATTGTATACACTAGCTCGCCCTGAGTTGTGGGGACTCTTTGTAAGGCTAATGGTACAATTTTTAGCTCTTCAACATTTCCTTGAGCTGCCACCTTAGTGAGCCTATCCACCTCAGCTGTCTCAGACCTCAGGACCTACACAACCTTCCATCCCTCTTACATAAACTACTTAGCCTTGTTTATATAAGGGGTTAGGTCTTCATTGTGAAACTTAAAATTCCTTTGAATCTGATTGATTACTAGTTTAAAGTCACTATAAACTATTAAACTCTCAACCCCCAGTTCCTTGGCTAGTTTCAAGCCATTCAACAGGGCTTCATACTTTACCTTATTGTTGGAGCTACTGAATTCCAATCTAACTACATACCGTATCACCACATCATAGGGACCTTTGATTACAATGCCAACCCCTGTCCCTTCATCACATTCAGTCCCATCTACCCACATTTTCCATCTTTCCACATGGGCAAGCTGTGTTTCATCTGTGGGTGTCAACTCAACCATAAAGTCAACTAAAACCTGTGCCTTTATGGCCTTTCTTGGCTCGTACTGTACCCTTAAATGCACTTAAATTTATTGCCCACTTTGACACCTGACTCAATGTCTTTGGTTTTTGGAGGATATTTCTAAGGGTAGGTCCGTCCGTACGATCACTGTGTGGGCTTCAAAGTAGTGTCTTAGCTTCTAGGTCGACATATACAATGCTAATGCATGCCTCTCCAGATTTGGGTACCTCATTTCTGCATCTTGTAGGACCCTGCTAACATAATAAATGGGGTATTATTCTTCATCCTCTTCCCTTATCAGAATAGATGTGACCGTATCCACCATAGTGGATAAGTAGATATAGAGGCATTCCCGTGGAACTGGTTGGCTCAACAGTTAGGAGTTTCGTCAATTCTTTAAATGACTTTTGGCACTCATCTGTGCAATTGAATTCTTTCAAAAGCTGTTATTCTTCAATTAAGCCTTAGGACCACGATAATGTTTTTTGGAGATTGTAGCTCTAAAATGGACTTGATTTACTCAGGGTTCACTTTGATCCCTCACTGTGAAACCATGTAACTGAAGAACTTCCCTATTGATACCCCAAATGTACACTTCTTAGGGTTTAGCTTTAAGTTGTACCATTGCAAGATATTTAGGATTAACTAGAGATCTTTCGGGTGGTCTCTAGCTTTCTTTCTCTTGATGATCATATCATTGACAATACACCTTAACTGTTTGCATTATCTCCGCCCTGAACATAGCATTGACCATCCTCTGATATGTTGCCCCTGCATTCTTTAGGCCGAATGACATCATCTTTTAGCAGTAAGTCCCTTAATCCAAAATAAAGGCTGTTTTCTCCTCATCGCTTGGGTACATATGAATTTGATGATAACCCAAACTGACATTTAGGAAAGTATAGATCTCATGCCCTACAGCTGAGTCCCCTAACTGGTCAATGCTTGGAAGGGGGTGGAGGTCTTTAGGATAGGCCTTATTAAAGTTGGTGAAATCCACACACATACGATAAGATCCATTTTGCTTCTTTACCATTACCACATTTGCTAGCCACTCTGGGTAGTGGACTTCTTTGATAATCCCTCCTCTTAATAGATTTTATACCTTCCCTGCTATGACTGCTTGCTTTTTCAGGGATTGTTTCATCTTTCTTTGAGCGCCAGGCTTAACTAAGATGTCAATGTTTAATCTATGAACTATGACCTTTGGGTTGACTCTTGTTTGACCATAATTCATAGAAAGGCTTTAGGGTTAGCCTCAAAGGTAGTGATTAGATCATGTTTGATATGTGAATCCACTTGACTTCCCACCTGTATTTCTCCTCTAGCCATTATAACCTTCACTACTTCCCCTTTAGGCTCTATATAGATTTGCCCTGTTGGCAGCTCTTCCAAGCCCAACTGTGCTACTCGTAGGAGTGTAAGTGAGTCAAGCCTACTTGTGAGCTACTCGGGATCAACTCAAAAATTATTCAAAATTGACTCAGTTTAATCAAGTTGAGCTCGAGCTCGAGCTACTCGAGTAGTTAATGGAGTCGAGCTCGAGCTCTTTATTACTCTGCTTAATAGGCTTGTGAGCCTAATCGAGCTTCATTATATTTACCATTTTACCTTTATATATTAATAATATTTATCATTTTAATGAGTCGAGCTCGAGTCACGCTTGAGTCAAGATTGAGCTTCTTTGAAAATTTAAGCAAATGAGTAGAGTCGAGCTTGAGTTTCTTTAAAAATTTAAGTAATCAAGTTGAGTCGAGTCGAGTTTGATACTGTGTTGAATCACTTTGACTTAGTTATTCTCTTTCTCATTTAAACTCAAGTTCGATAATTATACTCAAGCTCGAGCTTGAGTTTGAACTATTCAAAACTTGGCTTGAGCTTGAGCTCGATAATTGAGACCGAGCTTGACTCGGCTCGATTACACCCCTAACTACTTGGTATACCCTTTTAAGTGCATTAAAGTAGGTATGTCTGGTTGTCTCCTGGAACCTTTTGCATACCACCTGACCCCTCATACTCAATATTTTTAATGTGAGATGGTAGGTGCTAGCTATTCCCCCTGTGGCATATAGGTAGGGTCGACCGAGTAAAATTTTATAAGGGAAGGTTATATCTGCTATAATAAATTCTGCTGTTATCATTCTGGTTAACTCTTCATCTCCTAGTTTGACCTCTAGATGTATCGACCCTTCAAGCCAGACCTGATCTTTGCCAATTCCTACCAAGGGAGTTGCTACATGTCCCATATCCTACAAATTCAATTTCATTTTGTAGAAGCAGTCCATAGTTATCATGTTGATAGAGCTCCCATCATCCTTTATGATCCTCTTGATCTTGTACTTATTAATGTGCCCTGAATAACTATAACATCATTATATGGGTGGACTATATATTTTCCATCCTCATGTGAGAAGATTATCGCACACCAACTGGATGAATGTGAAGAGGGTTGAGCATGAGATCTGTCTTTCTAGAAAATAGAACACACTTTTTGACAACCCTTTTTCTTTAAATCAAGCTATTACCACCAGAGCTTCCCCCCATTATAACATATATATCTCCTACCACCTATCTCTTCTTTAGCTTAGAAGGGTCATCCCTCCTTTCTCTATTATCATTCACTCTTTCCTAGATGTCTCTCTTCTATGTTGCTCGTTACCTCGCTTTACATGCCTCATAATTCTAGGTATCCCCTTCTAAATCAATTTTTCTATTTCCTCCTTGAGGTGCATACAATCGTTAGTATAATGGCCCTTATCCTGATGGAATTCATAGTATTTATTAGGATCCCTTCTAGATTGAGAAAAATCACTCATCCTCGGAGGCCATTTCACATCTTCTCCACTTTTTTTATCCACATCAATGAAGGAAACGTTACAGAGTCACGCAACATAAGTAGAAAAAAGGAAAAAATAAAATTTGAATTGTGAAAGATTCAGTTTTTGGTTTTCAAAACTTTTTCTAAGACTTGATTTTGTTAAAACTCTTTTAACAAAATAGGTTAGGCAATTTTCAAACTCTTTGAAATAGTGCCTTATCCCAAGTTTTAGTTCTTAAACATTTTGTCAAAACACTTTTAAGAAAAATTGGAAATTTTCAAAGTCTTTAAAAATTGATTCTATGTAAAAACTATTTTAACATAGAGGGTTTAGTCATTTATCAAACTCTTTGATAAATGTCTAAACCTAGGTTTGGACCGATAACTTCAACCAAGGATATTTTCACCAATTTATGTGCAAACACAAATTGAACAATACCTCCTTTTTTTTATTCAGTTCCCCAAGTGTGAAGCCTCTAGCTTGAAACACACCTAGCTTTTCCTAATAGCTTGTTCTCCAATTCTCTG
>CAOJBK015522278.1:0-10056 GCA_948294925.1 Codiaeum variegatum
ATGATCAGCCTCAGCCTCCTCTATATCTCATCTTGGAAGGCTATGAAAATCACCTCTGGCTTGGCATTTAAAGGTGTGAATTTGAAGGGGTCGAATCTCTCCCTCCTTGGTGTTCGATTTTCTTGGTTGGGGATTCTGCCTATTCAATGATCCACACGTCCTTGGTGATGTGTATTCCTTCTTCCCTTTCCTCTGGGATGAACCTCCCTCTTCTGGCTTCCTCTTTCTATTGAACCTACTTTCTTTAAAAGCATTATCTTACTTGATATATTCCTCTGCTATAGCCATGCCCTCATTCAGTATCTTTGGAGAGATTTGGACTAAAGCTTTGAAATAGTCCTAATAAGTTATGCACTTCTACATGGCTTTGACTGCTCGAGGCTCATCTATGTTTATCACCTTTAAAGTTTCATTATTGAATTGGGTTATGAAGTCCCTTAATGACTCGTCTAAACCCTGCTCCAGGACTCACGCCAGTGTAGGTATTGAGATACTAGAGTAGAATCTTTTTATAAATAGGTTCGCAAAACTCTAGAATGAGTTTATACTTCCTTCTGGCAAGCTATTATAACACTTCAATATTGCTCCTTCTAATGTGCTTTGAAAGTATCTATACAATCCCTCGTCTTTGGTGGTTTGCAACTCCACCAGGTGTTTGTACTCCCTGACATATGCAATTGGATCCTAGCTACCATCATACTTCATCATCTGGGGCTATTTGAACTTGTCAAGCATCTAAAACTCATCGATCCTGCTACTGAATATGGATTTTAGGTTAAGAGTAAATTTTCTCCATTGATCAAACTTGCTCCTTCCATCTCTTCCACATATCTCCTCACCTCTTCTCTCAACACGACTCTAGAACCATGGTGTCTTGAGGCTTCTTGATCATTTATCCCCTTTGGTTCTCATGTCTATGAGAATGCCTTTGCCTAAGCTCCGAGCCCTTGTGGGATCGACTCCTTCGATCCTTTTCTCCCCTACTCCATTTAGCTTCGCTAGCTGTGAGCCTTTCTCCTGCTCTTTCTCTATCATCCTCCCTAAGCCTTCTACTTCCTTCTCCCAGTCTTTCCTCTCTGGGTGGCACTTCTAGCACAGATCTGACCCTACCTCTTACTTCTATAGGCCTAGTTTGTGGCACTCTCCCTGCTTCTATGCTAGTGGGTGTGTTGAAATTTAACCTTCTACTCACTACAGGAGGGTCATTGCCAACCTAGGCTTGTGGGTTAGGTGCTAGAGTTGGTTGGAGTTGTGGGAGTAATGGGACAAGGTTAGTGACTAGGCATTGTAAAGTAGACACTAGATCTAGGGTTGTAAGGGGTAGTGTAGGTTACAGGATTGGATTTGAGGAGCTAGGAATTTGAGGTTTCCCCATAAGGCCTTGAAGTGTTTGTAGGGAGGTGGCTAAGTTGGTTTAGGCCACTACTAGGACCTAGGTATTTATTGGAGTGTTTTTTGCTTGTGTTACGTTGGAAGGTGGAAGACTTTCCTCGACATTATGGAATTCATCGTGGTTAAATTCCATTTTAAGAGCTATTTTTGTAGGTTTTGAAAGATGATATAAGAAATAATCGTTAGTATAACGATTCTCAGAGAAATAAGAGAAAAATGGTGAGGAAACTCAGCATTTCCCACAGACTGTGACAAATGATGCATGGTGTGCTTCCACAGAGTCTGAATGGAACTCCTTTAGTTCGATTGAGTCTACCTACAAGATAGTGAAATGGTCAGGGGTGGCTGGATCGGTGTCCGGCGTAAACCCTCTGATGGTCAAGTCAGTTACTATAGAGGAGTTGAGAGAAAGCTCTCAGAAATGGATTATGTGGCTTTTGGTGTGTATGGAAAGTTATACCTGAATGAGGCAGTTTGTGGGGTATTATAAGGCTGAGCCCCTATATCTGGGACACTTGTTTACTTTAGGTAGGCTGCATACTACCCTTGATGGGACTGTAACATGACCAGAGGGCTACTGACCGATGTTGTCAGTTGTCTCTGTTAGATGTCCGAACCTCGAAAGCTAACATGCTAGATTTCTAAGGGTTTGGAGGGTTCAGAGAATGAGTAGCACACTTGTAAGGCTCGAACTAATCCTAAACCCCTAATTGGTGTCGAACCACACAAAAGCAGGTCCATAAGGCTCAGACTAATCTCAAATCCTTAATTGGTATTAAACCACACTGATGCAAGGCTGTATTAAGAACTAAGTCACCTTCTGGAAGATTAGGACTTGAAACTCGTTTGTTGAAGAGTTTGGCAAGCCTGATCTGATAATTCTGTGTGTGGTGGAGTGCTTCCATAATATTTTCATCAATTTCATTGAGTTGGTCATAGTAGGACTGTTGCCAATTAATTTTAAAGAATTGAGCTTCTCAGAGAACTCCAGCTGTCTGAATTTCCAATTCTATAGGGAGGACTGCTTCCATTCTATAGACTAGAGAATATTGTATAGCTCTGGTAGCTGACTTATATGTAATTTTGTACCCAAAGGGGGAACTTGGCAAATGTAGATGCAATCCTCTGTGATTACTGATCATTTTTTGAAGCATGTTCTTCAATGCTTTATTGGCAGCTTTAATTACATTGTTTGTGTGAGGTCTATAAGGGGAAGACCTATGATGTTCGATCTTTTCCTTTGTCAAGAGAGTGACAACCTCTTTCTGGAAGTGGGAGCTATTGTAAAAAATGATCTTGTGAGGAGAACCATACCTCAAAATGATGTTAGTATTGATTAATTGGGATCCTTTCTTGGAATCCAGAACTTGATAGGGTGTAGCTTCGACCCATTTGGTGAAGTAGTCAATAGCCACTAAGATATATTTATGGCTCGCATATGACTTGGGTGAGATCTTTCCAATGACATCTATGCCTTAAATAGTAAAGGGCCAAGGTTTATAGATTGGGTTAAGGGGTGAGGAAGAAAGCTTTTGGAGCTTTGCAGACTCTTGACACATTAGGCACCTTTGAGCATATTGTTTACAATCTCAGTTCATGGTGAGCTAGTAGTAACCTTAATTCATGATTTTCCTAGATAAGGCCCAATAGTTCATGTGAGTTCCATCTATTCCATTGTGGATTTCTTCCTTGATATGATTTGCCTCTTCTTCTGAGACACATCTAAGATGAATGCCATTCATTGTCTTTTTTTAAAGGGTGCCACCTTTGGGGATGTATCTGCTAGCAAGTTGTCTAAAGGTTCTCCTTTCTAATTTGGAGGTACCTTCAGGATATTCACCTTTGGTGAGATAGATGTAGACATCCAGTACCATGGTTTCTCTTCGACTTGAATGCTCATGTAATAAGTTTGAAAGCTTGGTTAGCATTTGATGCTTATTGAAATAGGATAGATAATGAACCCATCATGAATTTCTATCATAGATGCCAGAGTGGTCAATGCATTGGCAACTTTGTTATGAGTTCTTAGAAGATAGTGAAAATAAAAAGTGTCAAATTTATTGGCCAACTCTTTGAGGCGCTTATGGTAAGGAACCAACCGTTCCTCTTTAATCTTGCATCTCCTCAAGGCTTGTGAGATAATAAGATTGGAGCCACTATACAATTTTAGGTTTCTAATGCTTATCTGGAGAGCTAATTCTAATTCAGACACACATGCTTCATATTCTACTTCATTGTTGGTTACCTCAAAATCCAATTTAATTGTAAGAGGTAAGCTTTCACTGATAGGCATATGGAACACCAAATCGGTACCATAACCTTTGTTATTTGAGGCTCCATAAGTACAGTTGCCATGTGTTAGTTTCTACAAATAGTATGTCCTTTTTAAGAAATTCAGGCTCTTCCCAATGATCATTAGTTGAGGCAGCAACCAGTTGATCAATAATGATACTGCCTTTGATGGATTTTCTCTAAATGTACATGAGATTATAAGCTATCAAGACTGCCATCCATCTAGCCATCTTGCTATCTAAGACATGCTTTTCAATGAGATACTTAAGGGGTCTTTGATTAGTGAGGACATGTGTGATGTATGCCCCCAGATAGTGTCTTAGTTTGTGACAGACCCATACCAAGGCTAGGCAGAGCTTTTCAATTTACTTATTCTTGAGTTTGTGTGTCAGCATTCTCTTACTCAAGTAGTAAATGACATTTTCTTTATGTAAGTCTGGAGCCTTTTGAGCCAGCATTGCTTCTATGGCCTCTTTAGTAATAGTCATGTAGAGTATTAGAGGTTGACCAAGCCTAGGAGGCTGTAGGATTGGTGGACTCGGAAGATACTTCTTAATTTGTTTGAAGGCTCTCTAACACTTCTCAGTCCATTTCTTGGAGGAATTATTTTTTAACAAGTCAATTATTGGGCTGCAAGTTTCGGCTAATTGGTGGATGAACCGATTTACATATTGAAGGCAGTCGAGGAAGCCTCATATCTCCTTTTAAATTTTTGGAGGTGGCATATCGAGGATGGCTTTAGACATGGCTAAATTCGCTTATATGCCTTTCTTACTGACCATGTAACCAGGGAACACTCCAGATGAGGCTTCAAATATGCACTTGTTAGGATTTAACTTGAGATTGTACTATTCAAGTCTAAGGAAGAATTTCTCAAGTGGTTGTAGGTGCAATTCATGAGTTGCACCTTTAACGACCATGTCATCGATTAATACCTCCACTTCTTAATGGAAGATTGTAGTAGCCATTCTCTTATAAGTGGTTCCCATATTTCTTTAACTTGAATGGCATTAATCTGTATCAGTAGGTACCCTATTTTGTGATAAAAGCTATTTTTTCCATATCTAGAGGATGAATCAGGATCTGATTGTACCCCATGACCAGATAGGTTAAGGAAACCATCTCTGAACTGGAAAATGAGTCAAACAAGAGGTCTATATGGAGTAATGGAAAATCATCCTTAGGGCATGCTAGTTCAAGTCCCGATAATCCACACACATTCTTACTTTGCCATCCTTCTTCGGTACTGGGAAAATCTTTGCTAACCAAGACGTGTATTTGATTGGCTCAATGAATCTGTGAGCATGCTATTTAGCTAATTCTTCCTTGATTGGTATAGACTAGGCAGGCTTCATGTGTCTAAGCTTTTACTTAACAAGCTTACAGTCTGGATAAGTTGGAATCATATGGATGACAATGCTTGGATCTAGTTCGGTCATGTTACTGGGTTTCCAGGCGAAGCAATCTTTGAATCTTTTGATGATAGATTCAATGTCCTATTTATTTGAGCATGCAAATACAATGTATGTGCTTTTAAGCATCATGAGTGCCAGTGTTTATGGGCTCTTTAACTACATCTTTTATTTCATTTATTATTTTATTCTCTTTTTCTATTTTTTTGAGGTTCGATTCATCAATTGGAACAGTAAAAGAAAATAAGGAAATCAGCTCATAACAAGAAAACTTGGATGTCTTATTAATAGGAATGGGAGAGAGGTCCATTGTTACATTATACTCATATTTAAATCCATGTGGACCTGTTACATCATCATAAGTTTTAGAAGAAGAGGAGGACTCAGAACTTGTAGTTGACTCAGACTCAAGCTCAAAATTAAGCTCATATTCAGCTTCTGGCTCAAGTTTAGCAGCTTCAAAGGGACTTTTGTCGAAATGCCAGTTCTTTAGATTTTCATTGGTAGGCTAGATCAGAGTGGAGAGGTATGATTTCTCCTCTTTGTCAGTGAGTACAGCTATGTCACCAAAGAGGCTTATTTCTATGTTCTATTTGTTGTCATCATCCAAATAATATATGAGTTGGCGACCTTTAACAGTCAGTTTCACATTAGAGAATAACTCGAATCCAAGAATTCTTACACCAGTGATAGGACATATCCATGGTTCAAGGAAAGCATAGTAAGGAATTATCTCACCTTTTTTAATAATGCAGCCATTCAAGGTTCTGAAGTAGGGCCTCCAGATGATATCGACTTAACCCCTTATTATGGAAATTGCAGAGTTATTTTTAGGCTTGACCCACTCTTCCTCAACTTCATCATCAGTTGGCTTATAACCCAGGCTAAATGGTGGAATAGATGTGGGGTACTCATTAAAGGACTTGATACCTTGCTGATTCTTACCCAGGCCTATGCTAGGAAAATATGCCATGTGTTTGAGAACATTTCCCACCATTGGGTTGCAATATGGATCAAAGTCCAAAACAATTGTTTCCTTGAAGTCTTTGGCAGTTTGGATAAACTGAACAAATGAGAAATTAGATAAAGGATATGCCGACAACTCGGGTTGGATATGTAAGATGGTTGCAGTTTCTAGGACTTTAGATTTTCTAGACAGATCAACCTTAATGTTAACAATACCACCTTTTAATGGGAACTTTACCCTTTGGTGTAAAGTAGATGGCACAACTTTGACCTAATGGATCCAAGGCCTACCGAAGAGCATATTAAAGTAAGATGGCACATCAATGACTTGAAAAGGGACTTTGAAAGTAGTTAGGTCCATGGTGACGGTTAGTGTGGCCACCCCAATAAATTCTCTTTTAGAGTTGTCATATGCCTTTACTATGTTATTAGAGGGGGTGAAGTCAGTTGCTGTCAATCCTAAACAACTTACAACTTTCAGAGGATAGACATTCAATGCAGACCCATTGTTGACTAAGGTCATAGAGATAGTCTTTTCCCTTGTAATAATGGTGATGTACTAAGAATCATTATGTGGTCCCCTAAGTGGCATCTCATTGTCAGAGAAAGAGATGGAGGTTCCTTTAGTGGAACTGGTGATTAATGCGACCAAAGTTTTAGGGGAGATGTCTGAGTCTAGCTCAACACTTTATAAAGAGTTTGGCGATGAGCATAAAAAGACATAAGTAAGTTTCAAATAGAAATGTTGGCTTGTGTCTTCTTTAATTGTTTCATTATGGGATCCTGGTCAGGTTCAGGAGTCCCTTTATTCTTAGCCACTAGTTGGCTTGAAGATGAGTCAACAGCAGGAGCTTGAGTAATTCACCCACTTCTGGTTATAGCATCTATCTCTTGGACTAATTGCCTTAGGTCTATGATGACATAATAGTAATCATGGTGAATTGACCTCCCTAAGGAAGTTTGGCCAATCAGTGGTGAGCAAACTGGGGAAGTTCACCTTTCTAAGGAAGATCAGTCGCCTCTAGTGTAATGATAGTTGCTCATATGTATGTCATCAGTTATGAGATCTATCAAATCACTGCCTTCAAACTCCCTAAGTATTACATTAAAATTATGTTCAGGGAGGGGATTAGTGGCAATATTAACTTTAGGTAGTAAGAGATCTTTAACATCAATGAGATCTTGGATTTTATGGTGGAGGGCCTTATAATTGTCCATTCTATGGCCTGGCCCTTGGTGATAATCATAAGTTTCAATGATATTGAAATTCTTCAGTAAAGGATTGGGAATTGGCTTAGGCTCCAATGGTTTCAAAGCGTTCTTCTCTAAACATTGCCTTAAGAGGTAGCTCAGTGATAATCTTTTTAAGTTGGTAAATTCCCTTCTTTGTATTTGAAGTGGCTTGTGGGCTGAGTTTGCATTAACACCACATTCCTTTTATGTTCCACTTGTCTTTTTAAAGTGAGAGGATGAGGCCTAAGATTCATCCTTAATGAGACCAGATTCAATCCCATCTTCTAGGTGAGTGCCAACAGCAACCAGGGCTATGAAATAAGGAAAATGATGTGTTATCATTCTGTCTCAAAAGATGAGCAAAAGGTTCTTGACAACTATGTCAATTTTCTCAGAATAAGATGGTCTGTTAATCATTTAGGAGGTTTTCTCCCTCTATTTAGAAATGAATGCCGAAAAGGTCTCCTTGGGCTGTTGTTTGGTTGTTTCGAGATCCCTCCTCTTAATATCAACTTCCTAGTTGTATGAGTATTTTTTCACAAATTTAGCACAGATAGATTCCCATGTCTATTTCTTAGAACTATCAAATTGTACAAAGCAAGTTAGAGTCACACTAGTAAGCGAATGTTGGAAGAGTTGAGCAAAGAGCTCGCCTTCCACTCCCAAATGTTAGAGTGTGCCATCATAAATTCTCAAGTGACTCTCAGGACAAGAAGTGCCTTTGAACTTTTTAATGTGTGGCATTTGGAACTTAGGAGGAAGCCTGGCTTGAGGGAAGGGACTTAGTGCCTTCACATCTATGACTTTCTCTTTCTTTTTTAGAGCTTGTAGGTCCTTTTCCATCTCTTGATACTTTTTGTTCATGGTTTTGATGAGTGGACGCTCTTCAACCCCTTTTGAGAAAGGATCCACAACAGGGATGATTGGGGTATTATTTATACGGCTAGTTTATGAATTCAAGATAATGACATCATCAGCTAAGGTGTCTGAATCAGTGGAAGCATGATTGGTGGGGTAGATCTCAACTTGAATAAGCATGTTCTGAACTTTACCCAGAATGGCATGTTATTGGCTTTGCATCATTGTAGAAAGTGTTTCTTATTTAACCTTTATAGACTCCTCTAGTCTTTGCATGAAGGCGACAAGCATGCTAGAAAGGTCAGTTGGTTCAGGTGGAGCAATGGGGGCACCAATAGGAGTGCCAGTGAGAGCACCAATAGTAGTAGCATCAACAGTAAGGTTGGCATTGAAGTTGTCTTCGATTGACATGATGACCTTTTGAAACAAGGGAAGAAATTGGAGTATCAACTTTTGAAAAGAAAAGGGTAAAGCAAGTTTTAGGTAGGTGAAAAAGAAAGGCAGATGTTTGAAAGGTTTAGTTTTTGTCTGGAATAATGCACTTTGTCCAACTTCAGTATTTTGGATGTAGTGATGCATGCATGAATGCATGAATGAAAATGGTTTCATGATAATAGTAATATAGAGTCCAGTAGGGTACATGGGACCTAGGGTTCCCCATCAGCTAGAGGTATCGACACACCTAACCCTAAGAACCAAGGAGGGCTGAGTGGGTTAAACAGTTATATGTACCTTGTTATTCCAACTGAAAGGATTAGCTGGGGTGCCCTAGAGTTGGATGATTTCACTATCGGCAAAGCAGTCCTAAGGAAAAAAGCTCACTCGATGCTACTCTTTATTCGGGCTTTTCTAATATAAAGGTGCATAGGAAATGATGCATGAGAAATGACTTTTGCATGAGTTCGGGCCAAAATTTTGTATTCAGAAAATAACCCACTTAAATTTTAGACAGTTTTACCAAACTTCTCTAGTGGAGTCACTAGCTGTGAGGCCCCACCCAAATGGCCAGTGAGATTTCCCTGAAGGAGCGTGCCTACGGACCTTCTTACAAGGCCCGGAGGAAAATTTTTGGATTGCTTCCATCTTGCATCACAAATTGTGGTCGGGTTCCCACATTTATGCATCCACATGTGTTTTTTAGAGTGCACCTCATATGTGAATTATGTAAAGTCACCACTTAACCTTTAAGAAAAATCAATTTTATTCTGAGATGATTAAGAAACCTTTGGTTGTGAAATCCATTTTAGAAAAATATCAATTTTCTACCTAATTGAAAAAGCTTTTATTTTTTGAACCAAAGGGGTTTGAGGGTTCGTGATATGAAAATATTTTAATAAAAATAGTTTTTATACCATTTTAATTAAAATAAAGTTTTGACCAAAAAAATCATTCAAGTTCAGTTAAAATTGAATTTTTGTGTATGCATGGGCAAGATTATCAAATGAATGCATGAACATGCCAATATGTAAATGACATTCATAAAGCGATAAATATAAGTGATTTGCCAAGGGTCTTTCCTTTAGCCCACTTCAGGTTCTAGAGAAGGCACAACGCTCCAAATAAAATGATAATAATTATTACGAGCAAAACTATTAAAACAGGGGATCCCCCTTCTAGTCTTATGATCTGGTAGAAGCCCACATTCCCCAAAGCAATACATCAAACAGAAATAATAATATGGAATAAATGATACAATGAATGAAATTGAACAGACAAACAATGAAGCAACGCAACATTAAAAATAATAATAATAAAATAATAAAAGGAAAAGGTTTTGGAGTTGAAGTCGTGAAAGGCTTGCCGACATATCCCTTTGAATGGGAATCAAACCCCATGTTGTTCTCCCTTCTCGCAAACTGTGGGGGTTGTTCTGATAATAATGGGGTGATTTGTTAGTTCAGTA
>CAOJBK015522814.1:0-13894 GCA_948294925.1 Codiaeum variegatum
ATATATAAAATACAAACTCTAGGGCATACACTGCTAACAGTGGAGGCTGCACCTTATCAAGTTCTAGACTTGAAGAATGTGGCTCAGTTCATCAAGAAAAATATCATAGCAAGGTATGGTGTCCCACACTAGATCATTTCGAACAACAATTCCCACTTCTAGAAAGAAGTAGTTATCCTCTTAAAAAAAAAAGAAGAAAAGATATAACACCATAAGTCTTCTCCATGCAGACCTTAGACTAATGGTGTAGTTGAGACTACCAATAAAGCATTGAAGAACATGTTTTAGAAAATGTCAGTAACTACAAAGGTTGTCATCTGTACTTGCCAAGCGCCCTCCTTGGGTATAGAACAATATATAAATCAGCTACCAGAGCCACGCCTTACTCATTAGTATATGGAATGGAAACAATCCTCCCCATAGAGTTAGAACCATCCAACCCACTATTTTTTAGAACAACCCTATCCTTTTTAAGAAGGGTGAATGATGTGAGGTTTGATTCTCATTCAAAGGGATACGCTGGCAAGCCATTCAAAGGCTTCAACTCCCCAAAACTAAAACTTATATTTTTTTTCCTTTTATTTTATTTTTATTTCAGTCTATTTTCATATATGTTCTATTTTTTTGTTGTTATTATTTCTATTTCTATAATAATTTGAGGAATGCATGCCTTTCCCAGATCCTTTTGGACTGGAAAAGGGACCTCCAATACTTGTTATCATTTTTATGTATTTATTTTCCTTTGTTATGTTTCTTATTCATTTATTAGGGATGTGTGCCTTCCCTAGAACCTTCGAGGCAAGAAGAAGGACCCCTATCTATTTTTCTACTTTTATCACTTTTTCATCATTATTGCCATTCATGTCGTTATAACTATCCATGCATCCTATTGGTATGCTATAATTGTTCGTGCATAATGAGAGTATGACATGCATACAAAAAAACTACTTTTTTTAAACCAAATATATTCAAATCATTTTAAGACAAAATTGTTTAGAAAACTGACAAAATCAATTTTCTAAAATATTTTTATCAATCATGAATCCCCGAACCCACCTTTGGTTCGAGGCCAGTCTTTTCAATAAAATTGGGTAAAATGTTAGATTTTCATAAAAATGGAGTTAAAATGGTTTCTTAATCACCTTCAAAATTAACTTTTTCTAAAGATTCAGTGGCTACTCACTTTTAATACATGCACCCAACGGACTTATAAGGAGTTCACTAAGGTGAGAACTCCTGAAACTATGATTCAATGCACAATCTCACCCCACACATTTAGTTTTCCTCGAGCCAAAAACTCGAACGCTAGCTGGCGGCTGCCCAGGTTCGGACATGGCCTCACAATTGCTTAAGGATGAGAATCAAAGGAGGAAATCCTCAATGGGAACTTATTTCCAAGAGGTTTCTAATGTTAAAATTATTGTTGCTGGCCTTAAAAATACTAGATCTTATGTTTGTCCAATACTAGTGAAGAAATCCCCAGAATTTTGGAAAAATCTCAAAGCTCAAATCCTCAGATGTAGTACACTTTTGAGATTTCCAAAACATATCAAATATTTTATTTTATCCTCAAGGAAAAATTCATCAAACTTTCACCTGACCACAAGCTTTCAACAAAGGAGGAATTAAAGGGAAAAGAGTATTGTATGTATCATAACTCTTACAATCATTCTACTAATGCTTATTGAGTGTTAAAAAATGTGGTGCAGGATTGGATCAACAAGGGAGTGCTGAAAAAATGAGGAAGATTTAATTTCTACTTACATTATTATATTGGTTTTTATAGGTAATGTTACTAGTTTCGATGGAGTTTTGCCTGTAGAAATCACAGTTGGCAGTAGAATTTTACTTAATGCTTTCTTTGTGGTGGAATAAAAGTCTAGCTATAATGTGTTGCTTAGGAGAGATTGGATTCACACTAATTGATACGTGTCATCATCCTCACATCAATTCTTGCTATTTTGGAAGGGTAAAGAGATTGAAGTGATTTGGGCCGACAATAAACCATTGACAACCTGTGTTGATAATTTGGAAGCCAAATTCTATGATGTAGACTTGGGACCTCTCAAATTTGCTAGAAAAAAGATGAGTGAAGATCCTAGAAATTCTTATTTTTCTAAGAAGGACATTGAAAATCAAGTGCAAAACTATTAAGATTTGATTTACAAGGAGAAATATATTGTGCCTTACTCTAAATGGCTGATGGAGGGTCCCATATTTAAAGAAATTGATGATTAGTCACACCAAGGAAGAGTTGGCAATGGCTGCATCTGCTATTCATATGCTTCTAATGTAGCAGGTGATGAATAAAATTGTTGAGAAAGATTTAGAAGTTTGTGGTATAGAGATCATTAATGAAGAAGAGTTTGCTCAAAATTTTGACAAATTGTAGCTTGAAGATGTTATGGAAGCTCTACCAAGCCTTCAAGATAATCAACATGAAGTTGAAGACCCTTTTGAAGAAATAAATCTTAGCACTCCTCAGGAGCCAAGAATTACATATGTTAGTTCTTTATTGAAAGAAAATATTAAAAATGAATTAATTTTACTGTTAAAAGAATTTAAAGACTGTTTTTCATGGGATTACATAGAAATTCCTGATTAATCAAGAGAGATAGTTGAGCACCATCTCCCTATCAAGCCCATATTTTATCCTTTTCAACAACCTCTAAGGAGAATGTCTAAGGAAGTGAAATTAAAAGTTAAATAAGAAATTGGCAAATTGCTTAAGGCTAGCTTCAACAGGCCAACCAGGTATGTGTAATGGCTTTCTAGTACAGTCCCTGTTGTGAAAAATAATTGTAATCTTAGAGTATGTATAGACTTTAGAGAATTGAATTTGACCACTTCTAAGGATATTTATGTTATACCTATTGCTGATATGTTAATTGATGCTGCCTCTAAGAATAAACTTTTGTCATTCATGGATAGTTTCTAAGGTTGTAATCAAATTTTAATTGCTAAGGAAGTTGTTTCTAAGACCACCTTTAGATGTCTTGTTGTTATTAAGACTTTTGAATGGCTGGTTATGCCTTTCATCTTGAAGAGCGTTGGTGCAAAATACCAACAGGCTATGCATGCCATCTTTCATGACATGATCAACCATCATATGGAGATTTATATTGATGATATTATTGTAAAATCTAATAAATAATCTGATCATGTTCTCTAGTTGAGAAAAAGTTTTGAAAGAATGAGATTTTATGATTTAAAACTTAATCCTTTAAAATATGCTTTTGGTGTTTAGGCTAGAAACTTCCTAGCATTTTTGGTGCATTAGAGAGGGGTTGAGATTGACAGAATTAAAGCAAAGGCAATGCTTGAAGTAAAGCCTCCTCAGAAAAAAAAAAGGAGTTACAGAAGTTTCTAGGACAAGTCAACTACTTGAGGAGGTTTATTTCTAATCTGGCTAGAAAAACCAAAGATTTTTCTAACTTGCTGAAACTTAAATAAGAAAATGAATTTAGTTAGTAATTGAGGCACCAAATACCTTTGATAAAATTAAATAATATTTTTCATTACACCCTCTGTTTGTTCCACTAAGAAAGGGATGCCTTTGAAATTATACATGTTTGCTGGTAATGAGTTAGTTGGTTATCTCTTAGCTCAAAATAATTCATTGGGCCATGAACATGCCATTTATTATTGGAGTTGAATTTTAACTCCTACTGATCAAAGATATTCTTCAATTGAAAAATTCTGCATTGCTTTGCTTGTACTAAATTGAGGCATTATCTCTTGACACATAGAGTTCATAAAATTTCACAAACTGACCTGTTGAAGTTCATGTTGAATAGACCCATTTTGTTTGGAAATATTGAGAAATGGTTGCTGACCTTGATTGAGTTCTCATTAGTTTTTCATCCTAAAAAATTGATGAAAGATTAAGTTTTGACATATTTTCTTGTTGATCATCCAATCCAGGAAATCTTTGAGGAAAGGGAGCTTCCTTTATGTAGAGTGAACATTTAGCCTTCGATTCTCAAGTTTAACAGCCCTTCCATAGACAGATCGGTGTGAGCCGGTGTGTTAATTACATGTCCCTCTAGTACTAAAATGTTTTTAAGCTTTACCTTATATTTTGAATGCAATAGTAATCAAGCCAAATATGACACTTTAATCATAGACCTTAAGATTCTTCAAGACCTTAGTGCTAAAGAAGTACTAGTAATTGATGATTCACACTTTGTAATCAAGAAATTATCTGGGGAATATAAGTGCACGAGCTTATCTTTAGCACCTTATTTTACTGCTACTATCCAACTTACTGATTCTTTCAAAAATATATCTTTTATGCATGTATGTATATAATCTAACTAAGAAGCTGATGAATTGTCTTAGGGTGCATCAGATTTGAAAATGTAAAAAGAATTAACACATAAGTTGATTTTAGTGCAGAAAAAATCACACCCATCCATTTAAGAGACAAGTCTTCAATTTGAGTCATTTAATATAGACCTGAATATGGCAGGTGATTGGCTTGCTAGCATCAAGGCATATCTCAAAAATCCTTTCAAAAAAGTGCCATTCAAAATTAGAGCCCAAGCTCTAAATTATGTTTTGATTGGGGAAGGCTTGTACTGAAGAACCGTTAATGGCTTATTATTGAGATGCCCTTCATTTCCTTAAGCCATGGAGATTCTAATGTAAATACATGAAGATATTTGTAGTGCACATTAGGCTAGAAGGAAGATGAGATGGCTGATTAGGAGGCATGGTTACTGTTGGCTTTCAATCGTGAAAGATTACATTACTTATGATAAAGGATGCCATTAATGCAAAAAGTATAAAACAATTAACAGATGACATGTATCCAATGGTGAAACCATGGCCATTTAGAGGATGGGCCATAGATCTCATTGAAAAATTTTATCATTTATCATCCAAGGGCCATAGCTTCATTATTGTGGCCATTAATTATTTTATCAAATGGGTGGAGGTGATTCCCATAAAAAAACATTGATTAAGAAGATGTGATCATCTTCATCAAAGAATATCTCATTCAAAGGTTTGGGATTCCTCAGATCGTTACTACATATCAAGGTACTATACTCATTGGTGAGGAGATGAGAGCATTCATGGAAAATTACAACATTAAACATCTTACATCAACTCCATACTATGCTCAAGCCAATGGTGAAGCTGAGGCTTCTAACAAAATCATCATTGGCATATTGGAGAAGATGCTTGAGGACAATCCTAGAGATTGGCTAAGAATTTTGACAAAAACTTTTTAGGCATATTGAACTTCAAAGAGAGAAACAATTGGTGCAAGTCCTTTTACAATCACTTTCGGGCATGATACAATTTTTCCTTTACAGGTTTGTATTCCATCTTTAAGAGTTATAAGGAAAAATGATTTAATTCCTAAGGAATTTTTTTAAGCTATACTAATGGAGCTTAAGGATGTGGATGAAGAATGACTAAGGGGACTCACATGTATAGTGGCTCAAAAGAAGAAAGTTTCTCAGTTATACAACAAAAGAATCAGGAAGAAGAAATTTAAAGTAGGTGACTTAGTGTGGAAAGTCATACTTCCACCTTGAACAAAAGCTAGAGAGCTAGAGAAATAGTCTCCCAATTGGGAGGGGTCATTTAGAGTGCACCAAGTGTTGGATGGAAATACTTATTAGTTAGAAATCTTGGATGGAGATCTACACAAGAGGTTCATCAATGGCAAGTACCTGAAAAAAATACTTTCCCACCATGTGGAAAATGTCAATAAAAAAAAAGTGTAATTGGTTTTTTGGCCAGAATAAATATCAATTCATATTGGTAAGTCTTGTAAATAAATAAATGAAGTTGATTTCATAAATGAATAATGTATATTTTATTTGCCTCATAAAAAAAATAAGAGAAAAATATGTTTACTAAATTTCGACAACATGTTTGCTAGATTTTCAGTAAATTTTTGGCAGCATCTCTGCTGAATTTTTACTATTTATTTATGCAAATGCATGACTATAGGGCTGATGTGTGAAAAGTATCCTATGAAAATACAACAATTTCCAAAGAGGCATCAATGTCTTTCATTCATATTCCTCTAGCCGAAGGCCTTCATCGGTACCTGTTCAAATCATAACAAATCAAGAAATTCCTAAACAAGTTCAAAGTATTATAATTCATCACACACAAAAGTAAAAAAGAACTGATAACAATTCATAATTTATAACATAACTCAAATCACATCAAAGTCAAATCTCTTAAGGCTTTTCCAAGCCTTAAGGAACTTCTGCTTGCTCTCTACTGCTTCTTATTTTTTTGTCTTCTTCATCCTTGACAACTTCTTTCTAATCAAATAAGAGTTTTGATGTTGTCCTAGCCTTGTCTACTGCTTACTAATACTCAATGCTCATCAACGAGTTCATCTTCAGCATTTCAGCCTTCTGTGCCTTCATGGAAGCCACCTATGCCTCAAGAGCAGTAAGGTTTATACTTAGTTTATCAAAGGAAGCTTTGGCCTCAGCTTCCTTGTCCTTCATCTTTCTAATTTCCTTTTATTGTTCTTAGTATGCAGTCTTTTACTGATTGAAATGAATCAATTTTTTTGAAGCTTCCATTTGCTTTGAACTAAGTTTACCAAGGTGTGTGAAGCTTCACATGATCTTCTCATTGATAGAGGACACTGCTGTTGATCTTCTACTTCTCTCTAAAATGCCTAGATTCTTTAAAATATCATATCTCTGAGTCCTAGTCAGTGTCCCAATTTCTCCATCTACAACAACTTTCAAAGCATCTTTGGCTTTGGTAACTTCTTCCTCAGTGGGTGTTGTATCCAAACTCTGCTCTAAGTTTGAGGAAGGTGTATCAAAGATGCTTAAACCCAAGGAAAAATATTCTTCTTGCATTGCGTGCCAGATATTTGAATCATTTTTAAACAAATCAAAACAAAAGTACCAATACACAAGTAAAAAAAGACATTGAACATGGGAAAAATTCATGAACAAGCAAAGGAAAGTAAACCTCAACTATAGGAGTTGAAAAATAGGAGATTGGATAGCTGATGAAGGAGAAGGGGTTGGTTCCTTTTCTTCCCTCTTGGGAGGCACATTCTGCAAGCGAAAGGAAGTATCTTTCTTAGCCGAAGAAGATCTTGTAGAGGAAGAAGAGTCCTAAGGCTGTGTATAGACCTCTCCCTCTCTTGTATCATCTAATTCCCGAAGAAAAGAAAGTCGCAAAGGCAGTTCCCCAAAGCAACAACAATAGATAAGGGAAGAAATGAGAAATACCTAATGGAACCATTTGTTGGTACTGAACCCTCTTCCTCAAACTCTTCAGAACTATCCACATCTTCAATCTCTACCATCTCTTTTTTTCTTTACTTTCTTTGTCAATATTTGGACGACCTTCAGCCTTAAAGAAGATCTATAGTGAGGTGGAGTGTTGGACTTTTTTCTGACTTTTCTACTACATTTCCCTTTTGAAGAACTACAACTTACTTCCCTTTACTGGTACTGGAAACCAGAACTTTCTTCTTTTTGGCAGTAACTTTTTCCTCTTTTTCCTCAAACTCTTCAAGGGAAATATCCTCACCATCACCTTGTTCCACCACTACAAACACAAAATAGGATAAAAACTTGTACCAAATTTAACAAAATCAAAAGTAAGATAAGAATTCTTTACCTGGTGATCCCGAATCTAACTCCACAAAGATTGGGTGTTGGGTTTCCCACCACCGGACATAATTCCTCACATCATGCTCTCCTATAGTAGTCACATGGATAGAGAGCCTATTCACTGTTGCCTCAATCCTAGATATATCATCCACAGAGCAAGCTATTGGATTTATATCGTATAGGGGGATTATAAAAGTAGTGATGGTATGGGGAAGAACACCCAAAAGAAGACCAAATTGGTGGCCATAGAGGAAGGGCATATAGAACTCAAAGCCTAGGGGAGTGTAAGCCAAACCACTCTGAGGGATAAAGCATACCTGACACTAGTGATGAGAGGTCTTGGGGAGGTAACTCGACAGAAAATCTGCTTTTCTATCAAATCCTGGAGGGGAGCAAAGAACTGAAGCCACCTTGGCTTATCATAACAATCCTTGAAAGGGTATAAGTGTTCCTCTTCCTTTCTCTTTTTCAGCTGAGTAAAGAAATACCTAAACTCACCTTCTGACCAATAAATCTCACACCTCAACAAGTGAACCCTAATGTCAAAGACTGAAGAAAAAGCGGGTAAGGAGGTATAATCATTTAGCTTAGGAAAGTATTCTAATAACAAACACTAGAGAGACCAGAAGCTCCCATTCAAGTTCTTGATCGGTTCCTTCTCCACTCATTTTATCTTCTATGCATATAATCTGTCGAAGAATATGGTCCCCAATGTATAATGATCCCTATGGTGCAAGTCCTGGGCAAGAAGAATTTATTCAACATTTAGTCTTATTGAGGAAGGGTAGAAAAAGTGTTTGCACAGTAATACCCACATAAAATGACACGCTCCTCAAGAGTCAGTGTTCCTGTCTTGCTTGCATACTTCTTGGTATTATTAACATATGACTCAAAAGTTCCTAAGGAAAACTCTAGCTTGGGGTAACGAGCCTCATCAATCAAGCACACTATGCCCCTCTCTAAGATAAGCATCCTAATGATAACAAAGACATCAAGTAAAGTGACAGTAAGATGGCTAAAAGGGAAAATGAATGTATTATTACTTGGTGTCTAGAATCTCATAGTTCTGGTGAGAAGCTTAGGCATATAGGTCACATCCCTCAAAGTCATCTCGATTAGTTGGTAGATACCCAACTCCTCCCACTTGTGACCATAATGCTCCCTTGGCCAAACAACCCACTGCCCACTCTGGAATAGGCTTTACCCATGATTTCCTAGCATAAAGAGGTGTAATATCAGAGAGGTAGATCATCTCACTAGGATGACCTAGGTAGGGAAGAGGAGGGCTCCCTGTAGTGAGATGCTAGGATGTGGTAGGGTCAGTACAACTACTTTGTGGACTTTGCTCTTGTAAGTGAAACCCCTGTGGAAAAGAGAGAATTTGTGATCAATAAATGAAAATCTTCTGAGGAAATTGAGACAAAAGTAGTAAAATACTTGCATGATATCCTAAAATTGGGGGCAAAGCTCAATCTCTGTTTCCTTTACTATTTCAATCTTCACACCCTATTGAAAAGCATGCATGAGTGCACACATAGTAGAAACATATGAATTTTTCACTAAAAAATGCAATTTACCTTAAAGTCGTGAAAGACTTCATCAGGGATATCAGAGAGTGATGGGGGAGGTAAAGCTACTATCTATTCAAGAATATGTGGGTTAGTCAAAGTATAAGTGAACGGCAAAAGTTTGAAGGTTAGAAGTTCACTGGATGGATATTCGTGCTAGATTTTGAACTACTAGCTCATCCTTAGGAACTCATTATTTTCTAAAAGTAAAAAATTTGAATCAGGCCAGAATTCTAAAATCAAAAGTCTTACCATTCCCATTTGCTGTGATTTGATTCAACTACTGATTCATGGAAAAGCATACAACAATGAACCAAATTTGAAAAATATTTCTAAATTTTCCTGATGAATTTTCATATCAAACATCAATTATCATATAAAAATCGAATGCATTAGGACAATTTAGTGTGTTTGTGGCTATACTGACCACATGCTGAAACTATGTGAAATATGACATGTTTAGAGTGCTACTATGATTTGGTTTCCAAAGCTAAAAATTTTCTAAGGAATTGGTCATAAAAAAGTCAATTCAAAGTATTTAAATCAATGCATCAGAAAGATATTTTAAAAAATTAACATTTTTAGCTAAGGAAGTATCAATTTCTAGTTCAGATTTCCAAAACTTCCTCATAGAAAAATTGAGTTCTGAGAAATTTTGCCTGACAAAGATTGTGCATTTAAGTCTATTTCAATTATTTCTATCAGATGAGCAACAAAAGATTGGCAAATATCAATGCAAAATGACAGATGGAATTTTAAGTAACAACATCACAGTAACAGTTTTCCTTGAGGAATTCCAATCTCAACAACACAATGTTCAACAAGTTCATAAGCAAATTTTCCTAGGGAAATCAAGTTTTTCAAATAAATTTTGGCATCAAATGCTAAAATTTACTCATGCATCAAGGAAAGTTCAAAAAAATTCACAAAAATCACCATAGCTTAAGTAATTTCCTCAGTCAATTTTTTTTGAAACAATTTCCTCAATCAAATTCAACAACTTCCTTAGTAGAAAAATTGAAGAAAAATTTTACAAAATTAAAATTTAACTTTTTTTTCTCCTTTTTTAAACTTTGTAGAAGTATTTGACTGAGTTTTAGTTCAAAAATTGGAAAATTTTTTGAGTCGGTATGAGAAAACTTCCTCAGGAGCGAAAAAAGGAGAAAAATCATGTCTTTTCCTTTCTTTTGTCTATCACAATGTCTATAGTTGCTATTGTCATTGGTTGATGATGCTTTGGCCGGTGAGTGCTGGCGATGGTAGGTGGCGACTGGCGAGACGATGTGACAACAGCTGGTGGCGAGTCACGTGATCTTCTCTCTTGCATATGATGTTGCTGCTGCTTCGATTTCCTACCATTGCTGCTATCTCTTTGCATTGTGGCGGCGGGCGTTGCTTCGGTGACACTGCTGCTACAATGCTAACAATGGTGACAAGGGAGGTAGATGGGAATTTTCTCGTTGGTGATTTTAGAGGGGAATGAGAGAGAAATTTTGAATTTTGTGTTTTTTTAGGAAAATGAATTTGAAGAAATAATGGGATTGAGTTTTTTGAAAGTAATTTTTAAAATTTTTAAGAAGAGTATTTTTGAGAAAGGAAGGAGAATTTAATAGAGATTAATTTTGGAGTTAGAATTTAATGGATTTTTTTTAATTTAAATTTGGGTCTCACCATTGAGGAGGTTTGAGCTTAGACAATATGTTTACATGTTTGAAAGTTTTGGACTAAACTTACAACATTTGAAAGTAGTATTTATGGTTAAAATAAAATTTAAGCTTGAAAATTAATAATTAAATTAATGAATTTTGGGTCAAAAGCCCAAAGAAATATTTAAGTCCATTTTTGATAACTTGACATCAAGTCATTAGAAGGATTTAGAGATGGAGTCTTTCAAGCAAAGGAATATAACAGTTTATTAACTTACTTAGAGCAATTGTTGGTCTTTTTGTTATGTTTGAGGAGGTGATTCATCAAGGATATAAAAATGACAATGACAGACACAACATTCAACAATCAAATAGATCAAAACAACCAAATCAATAATCAACTATCACAAATTTTTAATTTTAATTTTTGTAGTTCATCAAGTAAAACTTTCTTTTACTGTACTACCTTTTTCCAGCCTTCTTTAGTATTTTCAGTTTACTGTAATCGTGAAAATTTTCAAAAAATCAAAATAAAAATTTTGCACTCTTTAATTCAAATTTCTATTTTCATTTACAATCTAAATTTCATGAAATCTAGACAAATTATGGTAAAAAAAGTTTAGGAATCCCCATTGTTTGATTAGAAATTAGTAATTTTATAATTGAGAAAATTCTCATCTGGTACATTCGTAAGGTTAAAAATTTAATACAATGAAATTGTATATTGGAAATTTCCTTTTTTTGATTCAACCTCACTTAATTTTTTTCTTTTAAATCCAGTCTCACCTTTAAGTTACAAATTATTATTTAATTTTTAGGATTTGGTCAAAGACATGAGAGACTCTATGTTTTGGTTTTATTAAACTACTAAATCGTTTTGTCCAATTTTAAGAATATATTCCATTATATTCTATTCAAAAAATAAAAAAATAATATTTTTAATACCTAAATTCCCCTTAACAGCCCTACTCAAATTTCACAAATCTAGACCTAGTGGCGATTCTGAAGATTTCTCAAATTCATACCTAACAAATACATTTCAGACAAAGACTTGATTGAATATTTTGATTTTGTATTAATTGTTTTGATTTTATTAATTGATTATTTTGAATTTTCTTTTGAGAATTTTTTATTTTTATTAGTATTAATTTTATTTTCAAGATTTTGAATCTTATTTTATTTTTGATTCCATAAAGTGTTTGGATTTTTTTTTTAAAATTTTATGCCTTTCATATTGACATCCATTAAAATCGAAATGGAGGTGTTAAAATCATCATTGAAATTATATTATTATCAGTATTCAAATCAAAATATGAAACTAGGTTCAAGGGCAAAACTAATATCTGGCTCAACTAGGCTTCAGCCTAAGTCATAGTTCCACATAGATATAATAATTTTCATTAATATATGCATTTATCATTAGGATTTTCACAACAATAAAAAATCCTCAACTTTTTTATAAAAAGTCCAACATTTATAATTCAATACAAATATATATTTGATTCAAATTTAATCCAATCAATCCTCCTAAAAAAAATGATCTGACATTTACTTATTGAAACTAATTATCTTGTCAAAATTATTTTTATTTTAAGTGATTATCGAATATTTGTTTTTTGAGGACATTATCTATTTCAAATTTAAATTTAAATTACTTTTATGTTAAATTATAAATATTGAATTTTTTATGAGAATATTAAAATGTCAAAATTTTAAAAAAGTTGAGGATTTTTTTATGAAAAAGCCCAGAAAATATTCTCAACTTTCTTTAAAATTTTATATCTAGTATGACGTTGTAATATCAATATAAAAAAAGCTCAAAATGAATAATTCAACATAAAAAATACTATTAAACTAAATTTGAACTAATTAATGTCTTGAAAAAATAGTTGACATTCACCTACTTAAAATAAAAATAGTATTACAAGATAATTAATTTCAATAAGTAAATATTAAATAATTTTTTAGGAGTATTGATTGGTTTAAATTTAAGTTTAAAATACTTTTAAATTGAATTACTAATTTTGAATTTTTTTTATGATAATGTTAAATCGAAAGGTTAGATATGAAATTTAAAAATATATATATATATTATTTTTTTTATATATAAAATACCCTTATTATTATTATTTTCTTTTGCTATCAAATTAATACTACGTATCAAATTACTACTGGTTGTTAGTAATGATGGTAATTAATATTAAACTCTTTCTTAGCTGTGTTAAAAGCGACGCTTGCACTTCATAGGCAATATAAAAAATGCATAGTATATTAAATATATTAATTATATCATACTAGTATACTTATTATTGAATTATATTAAAAATAATATATTATAATTTTTTTAATACAACTTTGTTCTTAAAGTATATTAGTCTTTTTTTATATACTAAAATCTCAAAATATTAAAATTCATTTATTTTTATATAAAATTTAAAATTATTTAAATACAGACTAGTCTTTATTTACTTTCTGTCTGTCCTTGACTAGGTTTGCTTTTACTAGCAGTGAAAATGGAAATGATGACTATTATAATTGATTTTTCTTCTTTATCTCTTTGATTTTTTTTTTTACTAAAATTTAGAAAAAAATGAAAAAAAAAAAAAGAAAACCATAACTGATGCTATTTGATACAGGTCAGAATAAGGAGATTAAGATTCAGAACTCACAGGCTCCTAAAAAATGGCCTAAGAAAACCAAGCCCAAACCAAACTGATGAAGGAAGGGGCTTCAACATATGTTCTATGCCAAAGAGACCTTCTAAGTGAGATCCACATCACATTTCCAAAAGGAATATGCTAAGAACACGTGGCAAGCTCCTACCTGAGGACAAGTGTCCTGCTCTTACAAGGGGACACATGTTCAGATTTCACTTAGGGACCACTTACTACATTAATCAAATTCTTCCACGTAGCACTCTTGTAATAAGAAAAGTGTCCATGCAAAAAATTTCACAAACACTATAAATACCTCTTGATGGCACACATTTTAAGGTATGAAATCCTAATCCTTAATACTCTAGAAACCCTAGTCCATTATATTTTAAGGGCTCCTTAAAGCTTAA